>CM021101.1:744575937-744769764 GCA_007115665.2 Sequoiadendron giganteum | reverse complement strand
AAGCATGGTGTAGCATGTGGGTGTATATTTGGGTCCTAGGTAACCCTTGGTATGGTCCTCATTCACTTCTATCTACTGCAAAGGTGTTTGGTACTGATCTATTTGGTGGTTGCATATTTGAGGTGCATACATTTCATTGAGGCCAACTTGGAGAAGATTGTTTGAGGTTGCGAAGGATATATATGAAAGGTCAATTGTCGAATAATTATGTGATATGTTGTGTGATGTGAAATTAAGTATATGTGATCAAGTGTTGAGATCTGACAAGCGTGAATGCATATGACTACCAGAAGCAGTGAGTTGAATTCATCTACATGTCAGTGTGCTTGAAGTTGCTAGAGGTAGTGAGCTGAAGGTTGCAGATGGTGAAGAGTTGTTGTGGTGGATTCTCTTGTTGCTTTGAGGTAGTGAACCTCCTTGTAACAGTCTCTTTCTACTCTCTTATGTATCAGAAGAATTGATCTTCCTAGACAATGAGCCCTTGGTAGTGAGCCTTTCTTTCTTTTGGGAAGTGAGCCTATTGTATTTGGAGTTGATATTTATATACTAGTTAAAATCCTCACCATGGTTTTTCCTCGATTAGGGTTTTCCTTGTAAAATATGGTGTTATATTGTGTATGGTTGTTGTTGTGTTGATGTTTCATTTGTTTGCATTCATGTTGGTGCATAATAATGGGGTTTTAAGGTTTTAATATACAACTGCTTCACCCTCCTCTTTGTTTTCCTATGTATCTAACACTATTTCACTATCCCACACTATCTTTAGAGGATGCATGCTACAAGCCACTACCACCAAGTTTTGAAACAACAACATCATTGAGTAACCAAAATTGTTACCCTTCTGTCACTCCAAACTTTTTTCATACTGATCATAAATTTTGAAAACTCTAGAATAAGTTAGAACATGTGTAGACATACTCTTCATTCAAATAGTAGACCAAAAATTGCATCCAAGCAGAAATGTAGATGATGAACATGTTGCCAAAAAAATCTCTTTGCTTGGGTAATTGACCTCAAACATTCTAGATCAAACTTCCAAATTACCTCTGTTAAAATGAACAGGTGTAGTCTGATACTACAAGCATACTACAATAGTCTTATTCATTGTTCTCAAAAATATTGACATGACATGACATAAATACACCCTGATTTCAATAAGTACGATTACATTTAATTCTCACTAAAATACTAAAATTACTCCTTTGACATCAAGGGTAATACTTCTTTGACATCAATGACAATAAATTTTCAATGATCTCCTCCTTTTTCATTGATGGTAAACAACAAAATGATGCTAGCACAAGAAGACAAATCTAATATGTATGGATTCACCTCACATTGAGTTCCACTTTCTCCCCTTATACGATTTATAAACACTCCGCAAGACCACCGAGTGTTCTTGTGGTAGGGATTCAACACCCCAAACCCGTGCTTCCTCTTGATTCAAGAGGAGAGAACCAAATCCAAAATTATACTAGAGATACTCAAAGGTCTCCTTGGAAAGAGGTTTTGTAAATATATTTTCTATTTTCTCCTTTTTTTCAACATACTCCAACTTCAACTCTTTGTCAACAACCTTCTCTCCAAAAAATGATACTTGATTGCAATATGCTTTGTCCTTAAATGCATCAACAAATTATTAGAAATATTTATAGCATTGGTATTGTCACAAACAATGGGAATGGGTTCATCAAGATCTATTTTAATTTCTTTCAAGTTCTACTTCATTCATAATACTTGAGTGCAACATAAAGCTGCTACAATGTATTTTGGTTCTACTATAGATAAAGATACTAAGTCTCACTTCTTTCTTAACTAGGATACAAGACTATTACCAAGAAAGAAAGATCCACCACTTGTACTCTTTTGATAATCTATGATTCTTGTCCAATCTACATCTATATGTGTAGTTAGTGTGAAGTTTTCACTCTTAGGAAACCACAAGCCAAAATCTATTGTAGCCTTCAGATATCTGAATATTATTTTTAGTACCTTGACATGGGTTTCCTTAGGTGCTACCTAAAATATAGAAACCATTCCAACTACTTACATTATATCCAGTTTGGATGTAGTCACATAAAACAAGCTACCAATCATTGACCTATACAGAGTCTGGTTTTCCAAAGAAAATTCATAATCCATACTCAATTTACACCCAGTAACCATAGGTGTACTCACTAGTTTGCATTCTTCCATCTTAAAATTTCTCAACATTTCTTTTATGTACTCGTTTTGAGAAATGAATATGCCTTTTTCTAATTGAGAAATCTATAAGCCAAGAAAGAAAGACAATTCACCAAGCGTTAACATTTCAAACTCACTCTACATTGCATCTTGGAATTCTTTGCACATAGTATCACTACTGCCACCAAAGATTAAGTCATCAACATAAATAATAACAATCAATAATTGATCAATTAATAAAATATGTTATAAATATGTTAAGTTCTTGTGATGAGACCTATGTATCTCACATTTTTCAAGAAGGTAATGCATTGGTTGATTTTTTGGCCAATGAGCCTATCAGGCTAAATGAGTATCGAGCATCGAAGGAAGGAGTTATCCTTCTTGAGAAAGCTAGGATCTTAATGAGAAATGATGGTTTTGGTTGAGTTTATGTGGTGGCATTATTTAACCATTAACACCAATTCTCATCTCACACACTTTGTGGGTTTTGTTCGACTTGTTGGCTTTTAGTTGAACGAGAATTGCAAGGGTTTTCTATTGTTGGTTTTTGAGAAAATGGGAGGTGACAGAAGCAGAATTGAGCTGCATTCTTGTGCAATCCTGAGGAAGAAGGAGAAAATTTGGAGGATTCTCCAACATGGGAATTTTATGCCATTCCTAGAAAGATTGCATGGGAACGACCCGAATGCTTTAATGGATTTTGTTTCTTTTTGGCATAACCATAAACTCTAGATAAAGGGCTTCGTCGTTGATATCAATGAGGAGTTGATTGCTACTATGACTAGGTTGCTGATGGTTGGACGTAAATTCTATAAGGACAAGAAGAGTAACGAGGATGCCATAGCTCAATTCTTCAAGGATGACGAAAGGAAAAAAATCATCAAAATGGAAAGTTGGGGCTATGAGAGAAAGTCTCTTAGGAAGGTTTGGGTGAATATTGCGGAGGTGATAATGTGGTACATGAATTTGGAAGGTAGGTTCACTACAATCCTTGGCCATCATTTTACTCTTTTAAACCATTTTAGACATGGGTTGTTTATTTCCTTTCTATTTTTTTGTTGTATTCCATAGAGGTCTTTGTATATGCTCACTTAAAAACTAGGAGGGCTTCGGTCCTCCATGATGGTCTTATTCTGTTAATTATGGAGCATGTTAAAGCCCTTATACCTGCCTCTGCAATTAAGGGTAAGGAGAAAAATTTGAGTGAGGCTAATGGCTCTTCTGGCTCAGATACCAACATTGCTGAGGATGAGGAGTGGAATGAAGAGGACAAGGTTGGGACCTCATCCCCTATGGATACCTCCTTGAAAAAGAGGAAGAAGGGTAACCTTAAAAGAAAATGGACAACTAAGCATCTTATTCTAAATGAGGTGGACTCCCAATCTGATGGTGAGGATACAAAGGTGGGCTCTGGAGATTCCACACCCAAAAACAAAGCTTTGGATGTTGGCCATGGTGAAACTGAGGTTGGCGGTAAAGAGGAGGGGCTGTAAGAGAATGTGATGACAAAGGAGGCTGAGGATAAGCCGAGAAGGGTTTCCAAACACATTTCCAATTTGAAGAACTAGGCCTTGAAAGATTTGGTTAAGGATTCCACGGTGCACTGTGAGGTGAAGGCTTTGGAAGAGAAGGCGGTGGATATCGATGACTCCCTGATTCGTAGCTCTCTCAATGTGGATTTGAAAGGAAAGAATAAGGTTCAGGAGGAGGATGTTGAGAAGAAGTATGTAAAGTCAGAGCCTCTAAAGGTTGATCCCCTTTCTGATGATTTCTCCTATCTCAATGATGAATCCACCTCTATGTTTGAGCTTATTGACATGGAAAGGGAGGGGGCCACTGGCACTTTCAAATTACCAAAATGGACTCTCCAAAAGTTTAATAAAGTAAACATCAAAATAAGGGGTTTGAAGGAGAATTTGAAGAATATCCCGAAAGGCTCAACTCAAGATATTCTGATTGATAGAATTGTGGACCTTGAGGGTTCATATGATGATTTTAATTCCCGGTGTGAGGAACGCTTGGCTGGTTTAGAAACCAAGATATTGGATACTAATGTGGACATAAAGAAAATTCTCCATGCTTGTCGCATTTCAGTAAAGAATAGTGCAGACTCTTTGGAAGTCCTGTTTCATAAAATTATTGAGCTTAGAGAGGATCAACTCTACTTTTTTGAGCAAATGGAGAAAGAACACTCGACCAAAGATAAAGGAAAAAAGGTGCAAAAGATGATGGTAAAGGCCCTGCTACTAAGGGGTTAGCTGATTGGAAGAGGTCCTTTGATGCTGAGAAAAAAGAGTTGCTGGACATGATTGAAATGCATAGGAGCCAAGAGCTTGAGGTGGCCAACACCTTAAGCAGTATGAAGTAGTGACCTGTTTGTCTATTGGTTGTGTGTTTTCTTGCTGTTGGGTCTCAATTTCTTTCTTGTTGTTTTGTCATTTTGTTGCTGTTGGGAGCTACTGATAGTTTACTATTTTATCTCTCGAGCAACCTTTTGTTCCTTTTAATATTTTGGGTTTTGGGCTGCTGTAGGTGTTTTTTGTTGTTATCTTGAGAAATATTTTGTACCTATTGTTGTAAAGGGTTTCAGGTCCATTCAAAACCCATTTTTCTAATATAATAAAAACAATCAATAATTGATCACCTTTAGTTTTTATATATAAATTACTATTTACATTGCCTCTCCTGAAACTTTTTTGTTGTAGATATATATCCAATCTAGAGTACCATGCTCTAGGAACTTATTTGAGTCCATAAAGTGCTTTCTTTAATTTGTACATAAAGTTCAGATTATCTGAACATTGAAATCCTTTTGATTGTTCAATGCAAACTTCTTCTAACTATCCATTCATAAATGAAGACTTCATATCCATTTTATATACCTTGAAATTTATGAAATCTAATAGGGCTAAAAACATTCTAATTACTTCCAACCTTGCTTCTAGATCAAATGTTTCTTTAAAATCTATTCCTTCAACCTGAGCATATCATTTACATACACATTTGGCCTTGTTTTGGATCACATTTCCATCTTCATTTAACTTATTTCTAAAGATCCATTTGGTAATAATGAGATTTTTCTTCTTTGGGTCTCAAAACTAATTCCCAAGTTTCCTTCTTCTTAATTTGAGTCAATTCTCCTTCCATAGCATCTAACCATCCTTTCACTTTGCTTGCCTCTACATAGGAACTTGGTACAATTTTTTATAATAATTCAAAGTGTACCTATTCATTTGATTTCTCAATTATTCTCTAAGTTTGAACCCCACTATCCTTATCTTCTATAATTTGATCTTCAGAATGATTTTTCTAAACATACCTAGTCGAAGTCTTTGTAACCATGTTCTCAGAATCAATTTTTGAGTCTTCATCACTACTGTGGATTAAAACCTCATGCTCTTCTTCATCTGGAATATCAATAGACTAAATTATTTCAATATTTACATTGACACTTTCCACAATCCTTTCCAATCTTTTTTTATAGCATCTACATGCCTTACTTATCATAGAATAACCAAGAAAAATACCCTCATTAGATCTATAATCAAACTTACCCAAATATTCTTCATCCCTTTTGATGTAACGCTTGCTTCCAAATATCCTGATATGTCTAACTGAAGTTGGTCTTCCTTTCCATAATATTTGATCCTTTCAATAATATTTGATAACACACCTTGCACATGCACCTATAGATATCAATTTTTTTATAATCCCTAAAGACATTTTTATTTATAATTGCATACACAATGGAAAGGTGCAAACATAATAAGAATGGTTCTTTGATGATTTAACAATTTAAGTTTTCTTAAAATAGTTCCCTAGTATATATTTCTAAACCATTAACATTATTCCTAAAATCCCAATCTGCTCCTATAGATAATATGGACAAAGATTTTTATTAACTAAAATTATGTGTTACTGAACCAGTAAGGACTAATGCCTACTTCATTGAGTACAAAAAAGTCATGAATAATAAAGAGGAAGGAGATAAATATTGAAAAGTATCAATAAAGCCGAATTTGTATTTAAATGCAACCACACATTTATATTTAATGCAATATATACTTAATAATCCATAATTAGAACTACAGAGACACAAATGGGACAAAGGAATGACCATTAAAAAATATTTTCAATATATTAGATGCTATCACACATACATAAAACCCTAGTTTCATTCATACCAACAAATGTGGCAAGATAAAATATATAATTGTGAATATAATATTTCTCTAAATCTTGGTAAATAACCATCAATACATACTATTACAAATATCTTGATTATAAAACCATTCTTACAAAATTAGAAAGTATATCCCTTCATTTACAATTTGTGTGTAGTCTTTGATGCCCTAGAATACTCTATAGACATTACTAGACCTAAAAATTGGTTTGACGACCAACCCTTTGAATGTAGAACTCATTGGTATATGTAGATCCATCATTTTAATACTAATATTTCTCAAGGAAGTCTTGGGATGATAAAAAACACGAATAGAACAAGAAAAACCATCATCCCCTACTCATAGTCATTCATGAATAATGATCTACATCTAAAATAGTGAGAAACTATTAGTGTCGCATCAAGTTTACATTAATGGTACATCTACATTTGGAGTGATATGGCATGGGAGAGACCACAAAGTCTATTGAATATGCTACCAAGTGATTGCATGAAGACAATGAGCTTAGAAATCCCATCATTGCATAAACTAGGGAATGGTATATGCTATCCATTATTACCATTAAACCTAAACCCTTTTGAATAAAAAGAATGGTTTTTAGTTGTTTAGAAACCACTTTTGATACTTGTAGGGCCTTATTGGCATTGTTTATGGTATTCTAGGTCATCTAGGGGGTAGATGAGAATGATAATGGAAAAATAAGAGTTTTAAGATGTTAGGGGTTAAGGGCCAATAATAGATCATGGTAGATACTTGAGGAGAGTGAAGGCTGAAATTCTTATCCTAAAGGAGTATAAAGGTTCAAGATTCAAGGGGTTAGAGTTGACAAAGAAGGCATGATAGGAAGGGAAAATCTAAAATTCTAAAAAATATACAAGAAAATTTTAGAGGGTGGGGGATCGAGATGTTGGGGATGAAACATAAAGGGTTCTTGGGGAGGGGGAAGTTTTATGAGACAATAGGTATAAAGGAAAGGCCAGAGTTTGGGTAGGTGGCATGAAGGGAATTTGTAAAGCTTGAAAGTCCAAAAAAAATTAAAAAATTTAGACCCTTGGACATTAGGGGAAAGGCATGCTTGTATGAAAAATTATGAAGTTCTAATAACTTTTAAAGACATATTTTTTTAATATTATACAACTTAGAATTTATTAACAAGTACATGTGGAATGACATAAGATAATAGTTAGGAAAAATTGATAACTAAAGACCCACACAAATATTACTCACATCAGTTATATGTGGTGGGTTTAAATGGGTTAAGACACACATTAGGGTTGGGAATAAATAAAAATATATAATTAATATTTGAGTCCTAACATGTTTTATTAGAATCACAGAAGATTATGATTAGTATCTAATCATTATCTTGTATATTGATGATATGTTGTTTATTGAAAATTTCAAGGCAATGATTATAGAGTTTAAAATTAGATTTTTTTTGTAATTAATATGAAGTTTTTAGGGTCTTCAAAATTATTTTGTGGAAAATAAATCAACAAGGATCAAGTTCATAGAGTTCTTTGGTTTAGTCAAAGTAAAAATTTTAGTAGTATTTTGCATCAATTTTCTATGTAAGTTATAAAGTAATAAGTATTCCTTTACTTGTTGGTACCCATATTTTATTGGATCAATATCCTAAGTCATATCATGATTTTGAGGATATGTATAAACTTCCTTATGGTAGTAGTATTGGTAGCCTATTGCATTTAATGGTTTATAATAGATTAGATATTACCTAAGAAGTGTAAGTTCTTTGCAAGTTTATTTCTAAGTTTGGTAGAAAGAAATGGAATAATGTTTAGGGGGGTATTTATATATTTGTGAGGAAAAATTGACTACTATTTATTATATCATAGTACTAATGATGTGGGTAAGATGTTGGATATACAGGGCTTTGTTGATTCAGATTTATGTCAGAAACTTGGATGGTAGGAGGCCCACTAGTGGTAATTTACGACTGCTTCCTCTATAATAGAAGTAGAGTATATAACTTATACATGTGCTATAAGAGGTGGTTTGGTTATAAAATTTATGCTTAGGTATTGGTTTTGATAGAGAGATATATTTTGGTTAGGAATACTATGTACCATACCCCTTCTATGTTGCAAGTATGAGTAGTTGGTGTTGTCATTGATGTCAACAAGCCAACATTGTCATTGATGTCTATTGGTGAATAAGATTGTTGTGAGTATGAGAAGTTGTCAGTTATTTTATGGGAGTGCTGAAGATGATGAGGATGTGTTTATGGTGCTTGGTTTTGAAGTTCTTTTGAGAAATTCTGACAAAAAGAGGAAACAATGTGTTGCAATGGTGTTCTGGGTAATAGAGAGATGTTCTGGTTTTGCTATGAATTTCTTCTAGGTTGAAGATCTACCTATTTTATTCAGATATGTTAGTGAGAGGTGTTATATTCAAGAGATGGTATGCTGGATCTTCATACAATAGAATTTTTTTCACTAGTGTGTGACTGTGCATTGCAGAGGTGTTTGGGATAAATGTTTTTGCTTCGCGTTTCTCCATAGTTATGCTTCAGGTCTTGTGATTTTGAAGGTGTTTTTATGGTGTTGGTAGTTTACCTCAGTCGAAAGGATTTGAGGTTTGGTACTTTTGAAGATAGTTTTTCAAGTAACAGTATATGACAGAGTTGTCCGAGTGTACTGGGTTTGTACATTCTTTAGGTGAAAGTTGTTGCAAAGGAGTTTGTTGGATTTCAAGATGTTTGAGGAATATTCTAGATCATGTTCAAGCATGGTGTGTAAGTCATCCTTGGGTTTGAGGAAGCATTTACTTCAAATTTTAGTGGTGTTTGCATGGGTAACGATCGACCTGGTGTTTACACTAGATGCAAAGGATAAATATTATTTGTGGTACCGTGGTTGAGTGGTGTTGTTGATTTGGGTCCCAATTAAGTTTTGATGTGGTCGAAATTCACTTCTATCCACCATATAAGTGTTTTGTCACCGACCTAATTTGAATTTTCATGTTTGAGGTGCATAGCCAACCTTGGAGAGGGTTTCAAGGTTGAAAATAGTATAAGTATGAGTTAAGTTGTTGAAGGAGGACAAGATAGATGAAAGATAGATGTTTATGATAAAAAATTATGTGAAGTGCAATGTGTTAGAGTGAAAAATCAAGAAGATAAGTGTGAGCTTTCAAGTGTTAGTTTACTAGATGTAGTGAGTAGAAGGTGGCTACAATTCTTCAATCAGACTATGAAGGTGTATAAGTCATCTTGGTGGATTCCTTGTTGCATTGAGATGATTTTCTCTATTTAACATTCCTTCTCTATCTTCTTTTCTATTTCAATAGTGAGCCTTTTGGTAATAAGCCTTTCTTCTTTGGGTAGTGAGCCCATCGATAGTGAGCCCTATTGTATTCAAATTTTATATTACTTATATTGTGAGCTAATCATCACCATGGTTTTTCCCTCCTTGGGTTTTCCACATAAATTTTGTGTTCTCTTGTGTTTGGTGTTGAGTTGTTTAAGTTTTTGTTATTTTATTTTCATGCTAATTCATCATAACATAATTAAGGGTTTAATGAATGAATGTGGATCTAAATGTTAATGAGGGTTTTGAAGTTTTAAGTTACAACTGATTCACCCCCCTCTTATTTTTCTTGTTCATTTCAACAATTGGTATCAAATAAAGGTTCCTTGGAGAAAATCTTAACCGCTTGAGGTAGATTTGGGATGATGTACAAGAAGGATATCCCTATATTTGATGGCATAGACTATACATTCTAGAAGGAAAAGATAGACGACTATCTAGTTTACCTTGGATATGATGTTTGACAGTCAGTGAAGAATCAATATACCATACTTCAAATGGACCGAGCACAAGTGATGAGATCAACGCCTATGAAACAAATGGTAAAGAAAGGTTTGTTCTCTTGAGTAGTCTTACAAATTCTGAATTAGTGAAAGTTACAGATTTGAAAATTGCTAAAGAAATTTTGGATGAGTTGGAAAGTATCTATGAAGGATATGATATGGTCAAAGCTAAGATGAAAAAATTGAAAACTACATTTGAGAACTTGCAGATGTCTGAATATGAAAACATTACAAGCTATATGCAGAGGGTAGATGAAGTGGCGAGCTCCATCAGAGGTCTTGGAGGAAAGTCCAAAGAACCAAAAGTGGTAAAGTAAATTATTAGAACCCTTACTAAAGCTTATAGTTATAAAGTTGCTACTATTGAGGAATCTAAAAATCTAGATATGTATTCTAGAGATCAATTGTATGGCTCTTTAACTGCATTTGAGATGAGAGAGTTTGGTACTAACAATGGTGAAAAAGTTGACTCCTTTTAAGGATAAAAAATAGAGAAGATTGAAGAACTAGATTAGGAAGATGTTGATGATGTGGAAAATTTGTGAGAAGGATGAGAAGAGGTACTGGTAAGTACAAAGGTAAATTACCTTTCAAAATTTTCAATTGTAGAAATATGGGTCACTATGCTTCGAGATGTCCAAACAAAGTTGTGAATGACAAAAATAAGGAGAACAAAGGTAAGATGATTAAGAAAAGATATTATGTTAGAGAAGATGCAAGTATTTTAGATGATGAATATGATTATGGAGATGATGATGATGAATTCTTGTTCATGGCTTTAAAAGATGAATCTGTTTCTGCTAACTCTGAAAGATGTGTGAAGGAATTCCCTCTAAAGAGAAAGGATAAGACTGAAGGTACCTTGCTATCCACTTTTCATGCTATACAAGATAAGAACTATTGGATCATTGATAATGGTTTCTCTAATCATATGATTGGAGATAAGAGAAAGTTTGTTAAACTTGAAAAATATGGTGGAGGACTTGTTATATTTGGGGATGATTCAGGTGCTAAGATTTGTGGAATAGGTTCAATCAGTTTTGATAGCAAGCATAATACAAAAGATATTTATTATAAAAAAATTTCAAGTCATAACATCTTGAGTTTTGGATTTTTTTTAGAAAAGGATACAATCTTATGTTTCGGGATGATGGGTGTGAGATCAGAAAAGGGTTCAAAACTGTGATTGTTGTTGGAAGAAGGACTGATGGAAATGTTTATCAACTTAAGGGTGCTGATGGTTATTTCTTTATGACTTAGATCAATGAAAGTTGGTTATGTCATAGGAGGATGTATCACATTAATTTTGATAACTTGGTAAGAATTAGTTTAGTTCAAACAATGGGATATTTTCCAAAGATTACAAAGCTTATCAATGCTATCTGTAAGGAGTGTCAAATTGGAAAGAAAACAAGAAGTTTCAAAGGAAAAGAACAATATTCTTCTAGATTACTGGAATTGGTTCATATAGACCTTTTTGGTCCTACAAGAAAAATAAGTCTTCAAGGTGACATGTATTTCATTCTTTTTATTTATGATTATTTAAGAATGACATGGGTTACTTTTCTTAGAGAAAAATCTGAAGCCCTAGATAGATCAAAGCATTTAAGGTTATGGTTGAGAATGAAATAGATTTGAAGATAAAATTTTTGAGTTTTGATAGAGGTGGAGAGTTCACCTCCAATGAATTTAACATGTTTTATGAGAATCATGGCATAAAGAGGCACTTTTTTGGCCCTAGGACTCCTCAAAAAAATGGAGTAGTTGAAAGGAAAAAATATAACTATTCAATAAGCTGCAAGGACTATGATGAAAGAAGAAAACCTACCAAAATTCTACTAGAGAGAAGCAATTCATACTGTTGTTTACATACTTAACAAAGTTCAAGCAAAAAAAAACAGTACAAAGACTCCCTATGAGTTGTGGTATGGAAGGATACCTACTATTAAATACTTCAAAGTGTTTGGAAGAAAATGTTATATCAGAAGAGATGAAAAAAATTTGGGAAAGTTTGATCCAAGGTCTGATGAAGGAATCTTCCTTGGATATTCTAGTAAAAGAAAATCCTACCGATGCTACAATAAAAGATTGAGAAATATTGTTGAGAGTGCAAGTGTTAAGGTTGATGAAGATTTTTGGAACTTAGTGATGATAGATGGATATGAATCAGATGAACTTGATTGCAAAGAAAAATAAAAGGCTAAGGAAAAGGAAGTACAATTTGAAGAAGAGGAAGAAGCTTTAGAAAAGACACCTAGAACCCATAAGTGTGTGTAGAGAAATCATTTTGAAGAACAAATCATTGGAGACAAGAGAAAAGGTGTACTAAAAAGAAGGAAAGATGTTGAAGAAGAGGTAAATTTATGTCTATTTTCTAAAGTTGAACCTAAGATAGTGATTGAGGCATGCAAATATGAACATTGGATGAAAGCTATGGAAGAAGAAATATTGTAGATTGAGAAAAATCAGACTTGGGAGCTTATCCCAAGACCTGTAAACAAAAACATAATTGGATCTATGTGGGTATTAAAAAACAAATTGAATGAGAATGGAGAAGTGGAAAGGAATGAAGGAAGGCTTGTGTGTAAAGTCAATTCACAAGTTGAAGGAATAGATTTGAAGATAAATTTTCCTTGGTGGCAAGATTGGAAACTATCATGATTTTTTTAGCTTTTGCAGTACATAAGGATTTCAAAGTTTATAAGATGGATGTGAAGTCTTCTTTATTGAATGGAGAGTTGGAAGAAGAAGTATACATGGAAAAAACAAATGGATTTTAGTTATCAGATAAACCTAATATGGTTTGTAGATGGAAGAAGGCATTGTATGGATTGAAGCAAGCTACTAGATCTTGGTATGCAAGGTTGGATAAGTACTTGATACAACAAGGATTCAATAAAGGTACCATAGATAGTAACCTTTATTTTAAGGTTGAAAAAGATCAAATCTTGATTGTATTTGTGTTTTTTGATGACATAATTCTTAGAGGAAATGAAGCTATGTGCAAGAATTTTGAAGAAGAGATGCAAAAAGAGTTTGAGATGCCTATAGTTGGGGAGATGAATTTATTCCTTGGACTACAAATCAATAAAAAAAAAAGGTATATTCATTTCACAATCAAATTATGTCAAAGAGATGTTGACGAAGTTTGGAATGGAAGACTCCAAATCAATATTGTACTCCTATGGTTATTGGTTGCAAGCTGAGCAAGAATAATGAATCCCCTAAGGCTGATCAAAGCAAGTACAAATCAATGATTGGTGGACTGCTATATCTAATTGCTACTAGACTAGATATTAGGCATGAAATCTATCTTGTGGGTAGATTTCAAGAAGATCCTAGAGAGTCACATGTTGCAGCAGTAAAGAGGATATTCAGATACCTAAAGGGCACTTTAGATCATGGCTTGTGATATCCAAAGGATACTAATTTCACATTAAGTGCTTACATAGATGTAGATTGGGATGGTTGTGTGGATGACAAAAAAAGTACAAGTGGTGGTGCATTCTTTCTTAGATGTAGGTTGGTGCCATGGATAAGTAAGAAATAAGATTCAATTTCTTTATCTACTATAGAGGCTGAGTACATTGCAATAGAATCTTGTTGCATACAGGTGTTGTGGATGAGGCAAACATTGAAGGATATCAGAGTGGTGTATGATGAAAATATTTCTATATTTTGTGACAATAAAAGTGCAATAAAAATTTCAAAGAATATAGTGATGCATTCAAGGACAAAAATTATTTCAATCATATATCACTTTCTAAGAGAGAAGGTTGTGGAGAATGAAGTGAAGCTTGAATATGTGCCTACAATGGATTAGATTGCTGACATATTAGCTAAAGATCTTCCTAAGGATACTTTTGAGTATCTCTAGGAGAGGTTTGGGGTTATTGCCCCTCCTTTGAACTATATGCATCAGTCTAGTGGATCTCAAGATCTATCCTTTATTCTGGACTGATGTTGGTGGCTAACTCTTAGGGGGAGTATGTAGTGGAATTTATGATGTGGTTTAGATTGGTGTGTGCTCCTAAGGGGGAGTATTAAAATTAGTAAATGAAAGGTGTTGTTGAGAAGTTGTAAGTAGGTTGTTTGATGACAAAGGAAAATAACAAAACAATACAAACATTATGTCCTTTGAAATTGATGCCAAAGGGGGAGAGAGAGTCATGTGAAATAGGAACACGTTGTCAAAGGGGGAGAAGGGAATCATGTGAAAAAATCATAAACATAGGGGGAGAGATAAATAGGTTCAAAAGAATAAATAATAAGGGAGAGAGATTCATGAGAGTTGATGTCAAAGGGGGAGAGAACAATGCATAAATGATAAGTTATTCAGGAGGAGAAAAGAGAAAAGGAGATTGGTATAGAGTTGTTGTGTCTTTGATGTTTTTTCACATCATGTGTTTCCATCAATGGCAAACGGGGAGATTGTTACAAGTATGAGCAGTTGATGTTGTCATTGATGTCAACAAGTCTGTGTTGTCATTGATGTCAACAAGCCTGTGTTATCATTGATGTCTATTGGTGAATAAGATTTTTGCGAGAATGAGAAGTTTTCATTTATGTTATGGAAGTGTTGAAGATGATGATATGTGTTTCTGGTGCTTGGTTTCAAAGTTCTTTTGAGAAAATTTGATAAAAAGAGGAAATAATGTGTTGTAGTGGTGTTCTGGGTAACAAAGAGATGTTCTAGTTTTTCTCCTAATTTCTTCTAGGTTGATGATCTACCTATGTGATTTAGATATGTTGGTGAGAGGTTTTAAGAGGTGTTATATTCAAGAGATGGTATGTTGGATCTTCATACAATAAAATTTGTGCTCACTAGTGTGTGACTGTGCATTACAAAGGTGTCTAGGAGAAATGTTTTAGCTTTGTGTTTCTCCGTAGTTATGCTTCAGGTCTTTTGGTGTTGGTAGTTTACCTTAGTCAAGAGGATTTGAGGTTTGGTGCTTTGGAAGATAAATTTTCAAGTAATAGTGTATGGAAGAGTTGTTTGAGTGTACTGGGTTTGTACATTCTTCAAGTGAAAGTTGTTGCGAAGGAGTTTGTTGGATTTCATGATGTTTGAGGAATATTCTAGATCATGTTCAAGCATGGTGTGTAAGTCATCCTTTGGTTTGAGGAAGAATTTACTTCAAATTTTAATGGTGTTTGCATGAGTAATGATCAACCTGGTGTTTGCACTACATGTGAAGGATAAATATTATTTGTGGTAGTGTGTGGTTGAGTGGTGTTGTTGAGGGTCCCAATTAAGCTTTTGTGGTCTCCATTCACTTCTATTCACCATAGAAGTGTTTTGGTGCTGATCTAATTTGAATTTGCATGTTTGAGGTGCATATCCAACCTTGGAGAGGGTTTCAAGGTTGAGGACGATATAAGTATGAGTTAAGTTGTTGAAGGAGGACAAGATAGATGAAAGAAATATGAAAGATAGATGTGTGTGATGCGAAATAATGTGAAGTGCAGTGTTTTAGTGTGAAAAATTGAGTAGAGAAGTGTGAGATTTCAATGTGGTGGATTCCTTATTGCATTGCGATGCTTTTATCTGTGTAATATTCCTTCTCTATCTTCTTTTCTATTCTGATAGTGAGCCTTTTGGTAGTGAGCCTTTCTTCTTTCAATAGTGATCCCTATCAGTAGTGAGCCCTATTGTATTTGGTGTTGATATTACTTATATTGTGAGCTAATCCTCACCATGGTTTTTCCCTCCTTAGCTTTTCCACGTAAATTTGGTGTTCTCTTGTGTTTGGTGTTGAGTTGTTTAAGTTTATGTTATTTTCTTTTCATTCTAATTCATCATAATGGAATTTAGGGTTTAATTTATGAATGTGGATCTAAATGTTAATGAGGATTTTTAAGTTTGAAGTTACAACTAATTCACCCCCCCTCTTAGTTTTCTTGTGCATTTCAACATTCTAAGCATATAGATGTATGATATCACTTTGTTTGTGAGAGTTGAGAATAATAAGTCATGATTTAGACAAAAGACAAACTTGATAATTTTTTAGATTATATTATGAAACTAGTGAGTATGGATAAGTTATGTTGGTGTAGGGAGACCATGGGTCTTGTATTATCCTATACTTGATTTATTTTATGTTTCTTATTTTCCATTGTAATGTATAATATCAAGTGGGAGAATGTTACAATTGTTAGGATTCAGGTTTCATCTAACTTGTAAATCCTGTGTCATATTGCATGGTTCAAACATCCTTGGAAAGTGTCCCTAGGCACTTAGGGTGTACTAGGAAAATATTTTGTAATATTTACTCACCATTTCTTGTAATACATTCATAAGGGATGTTGGGTTCCACCAGTAGTGGTAAAGGTGACTTATGGACATGAATATTTAATATTATTTTCTCACATGTGGATGCCTAGAATGGGATGGCAAAACACAAGTGAAGTCGACAAATGCAAAAAAATTGAGCTTCTCCAAGTGGGCACTTGGAAAGAGGAAACATGTGTCTCTTGGTATTCCATCTTTTGTGGTATTTAATGTAATTTTTAATTTCCAAGTTTGGGTGCCCAAGTTGGAGGAAAATAATTAGAGCTAAAATTGGTGTCCTTTCATATTTTGACAACGTAATACAAGGGTTGGGATGTTTGGAACAAAGGGTTATATTTGGGTGCCATATTTGGTGTTTAAAACCTCTTCACAAGTATATAAAATCAACTCCTTGGTTGTATAAGTTAAGACAAACCATTGAATGTAGAGTTTCTTTGTAGGAACAAGGACAAGTTGGAGCATACAAAAATTTGTTCATAGGTACATAGGTGCTTCCATGTTGGAAGAAAAGAGGAGAATGAAAATGAATGTATTGTAATATCATTTATTTGAAGATAATGCATACTTGGCCTCTCTTCTTGGTAAAGTTTTTTCTCGCAAGGGTTTCTCCATGTAAATCCTATGTTATGTGATGCCTTTTATGATTTTGATTTGTGCCTCTTTTTTTGCTATCTTATGGTGATGTTATGCTTTATTTATTCCCATTATATGTTCACATAAGGTGGTATTATTAAGCATGTTAGGTTGGATATTTTTAACATCATAAATAAGATGGATCTAATCATGGTAATTCCATATTAAGGTCACTTAAATTTAGATTTGCATACGAGTTTCATATTTTCATATTGTAGTAGTACAAGCATTATATCTCATCCATTGAAGACATAACTTGATTATTTGGATAGAGATTGAAATTTCCCAACATTAGGTATCAAAGTTGAAGGTTAACTTGGTTCTGGGTATTCCACTATTTTTGATTTCTTAGCCTAGCAAGCTTGTTGGAATCTATTAAAAGGAATTGAAGGTTGTTGGAGGCTTGTGGGATGTAATGAATGTTCAATGAGTTAAAATTATTTTGTAGATATGTGAGATTGGAAGCCATGAATATTACCAATGTGATCTATGTTCGACATTGGAAGCCCATGATTATGGATATTTATGGAGTTGGTTATGTTTTGGTAACTTGGAGCTCTTGTTTGAAAATATGTATGTATTCTCTTGTTTGGTGGTTTTATTCCTTTAACTTGTGGTCATGTGTAGTGAAAAGGTATTCATGTTGGATGGGTAGTTTTGAAATCTTGGTCACATGGAGAAACACCCACTATTTTGTCTATGAAATGGAATTGCTTATATTGGCTTCATGGTTTTATCCCCTGGTTACATGAAAGCACCAAGAGATAATGCACTAAACTCTTTGTGAGTTGTGGAGCTGATATGTTTCATAAATTATAAGCTCCAAAACAACTTGGTTTTCTTGTTGGGTTTACAGTTTTTTTTCAACTGTGGGTTTGTAGGTCTGTGCTTATTCCATTATTCATATGGCATGTTTGATGTGAATATCTAAATTTTTAAATGGATTTTAGAATTATAGAGATGGTTTTGAAAGTTTTACATGTTAAACAAAATTTATGGTTTGTAGACTTGTGATAAGATTATATTTAGTATATTTTAGATGAAGGAAGTTACATGTTTTCATGGATACTTGGAGGGTTCTTTTTATCTATAGTTACTCTTATGTGGGTTTGTTTGGAAAATCAGGTCTAATATTGATCCCTATGTTTGAGTCTTGGAAATATAAATGTTATAGCTGATTATCTCTATTCTACATGTTATTGATGTGGGGTTGAATCTATTTTTTCAGTTATTTGAGACTAGAGCATTGATTATGTATTTCTCCTTTGAGATGTTACATATTGTAGTGTAGAAAAATGCACTCCTTTATATTTTCACACTATGTTTGGGTCCCTTAGTTAATTGGAATTAATTAAGCTTCAAATTTCCTAAATTATGCATTCCTAAGCCTTATTATTCCCATTCTTTGAAAGGGAAACTGACATTAAACAAATGCTAACATTATTTAAAACACCTTGGAAATTGTGTGTCTAGGATTTAGGTCCCAGGAATGGGTCCTCCTTAAGTGCCAAGATGCAATTTTTAATATGTTTTTGGTGACATTTTAATGATTCAAATTCAAGTTTCAAATGTTGGCTTATGGAATCTAATTTTTGGGAAATTAGATAAACACCTATAAATACAGTTATTTTATCAATTCAAATTCAAGCAACATTATCTAGCATTAAGGAAACCTTCACAAGAGAAAATATTATTGTCAAGAGCATTGAAGAGAAGATTTATCAAGCATCTACAACAACAATCAAGATCATACCATCATGTCAAAGTTTATGCATTCTTTTGGAACTAACAATGTCAAATAGGTTTCAAGCATTCAAGCATCAAATCAAGTGTCAAATCAAGTATCCAATCAATCCATTTCAAGAAAGATCCAATCTTAGAGTGATGTGTTATACTTCAGTCCTCTAAGGGAAACTATTATGGGTTTGGTGAGTCGTGACATAGATTTTTTCATTCATCAATCCTTGTCATATGTCATTATCTTTCATTATCAAGGTTTAATTACCAAATTAGGGTTTGACCAAGGCAAACCCTTATTTGCCCATTTTTTTTCCCCCTCTCTTTGTGTGTGCAGATTTGTAGGTGAAGAAGGACTAAAATTGGATCTAAAGTGCGATTTTGCAAAGCTGTCAAAGTTGTCACCAAAGTTGTCAAGCCACGAAAAATAATTTACAAAATTTATTTCTAGATTTTTGACAATGGAATCTGGTGGAATTAGGAGTGCAGATCTAGGACTAAAGGACCGTGAAATCAAATTTTGGATCCTTATATAGAGACCTATTCGCCATAGGGCGAATCTGTCTTATCAGAACAATCAACAACCACTTTTGGTAACTGGTGCACATCAATTTCGGCTTTTTAGATCTGCCTAAAATTTGTAGTTTCTATTTGTGCTATCCTTTAAATCTGCATTTCAAGTTTTATGTGATACAATCGAGTACATTTAATATTTTATTTTATCTCCCCAAGTCATATTTGCCATTTTTTGTCATAAAGGAAAAATAGATCCCCTAATAGGGTTGACTCACCTAAGGGTTGAAAGTCAATCCTACCTTTGGAAGATCTCTTTTCCTAATGAAATTAGAAGAAAGATAGGTGCACCACTTTCCTTTGATTCCACACTATCACACACTACACCCTATTTTTCTTTGTTTCACATATGTGCATATGCAATTTTTTTTTGATGTGGATTTTGTTTGGTAGGCTATATTCTTGGTCACCATTATTACATTGGTATGTTTATTATAGTGAGAAAACGGTTATTGAGATTACATGATATAGTTGTTCATTTCAATCTATAGTAGTAGTTTATGATGCATGAGAAGCTCTCTTCACTTTCAATAGAGTTTTGACAATGATATTGGTCATGATGCCATATATAACTATCACTTTCAATGGGAGATTTATGTAGTTACATAATATGATCTATCTTCCTTGTTTCAATATTTTGGTCCTTAGTTATTATTTTTATTGTAGTCTGTAGTGATTTAGATGGATAATTTTTTATTAGAAGATGGATGGTCATTTTTAATGGTTGGTGTCATGAGGAGCTCTTAATTTTGCCATCAGATTTTAGTGAGAGTTTAATGACATATTTGGTTCTATTGACAAAGGATGTGTGCTTTGGAGCATATGATCTCCTAGGAGGAGATGTTAGATCATGTTGTCATGTTATGTTTCTAATTCTATAGTTGGAACTTTGACAAAGTTCTTATTTGTTTTCTTTGGTTTTGAGTATTTATCATTTGCTTGGAGCTTCATGATTTTGTATGGTTGCATTTGAAGTTGGAATGGATTGATTGGTGGATGCTCATGCATACTAAGTAGAATTGGGTGTGGCTAAGAGATCTCTTATTTTTTGTGATTGTGTGTTGATATGTTTACTCTTTGATGATGTTTCAATAGAAATACTGAGGAGCCTACACCTAATTATGGACATGAAGAGAAGATTTCCCTCTATTATAAGATTTCATTGCTTACTATTGTGTACATAGGAAAATATTGTATCCCACTCTTGATCTACTCGGTAGGTGAATGATCTGAGAGGTATTGCTCACTTGAATATAAGATGCATTCTTTATTTTGTATCTTGTCTTTGAAAGGAAACATGCATCCATCCAAGATAATTTCCACATAATCCAAGTAGAGACATCTATGCAAACAAGTATACATAATACATATGCAAAAGAATAGACAACATACCATCAAAGATGACACAAGATATACCCTTGGAAACCCTCACAAGGGAAAAATACAACCTCCAAAGCATTCATCACTCATGTATTATTCAACATGATCCCTTTTCTTCTATAGGTGTTGGAGGCTATGAGGATTTTTTTTCTTGATGATGGTTATCATGGTTTATCTTTTAGGCATCTTGTTGGAACATGAGAGAATAGAGAAGATTTAGGTGGTACATGATTGACTAAGGAATGTTTTGTCCCTTGTTTGTGATTCCTATGGGTGTATTTACAATGTATGATGTCAAGTGAGAGAATATTATGATTAAGGTGTCATATACCTTGTAAATCCTATGTCAATTGCATAGTTCCAACATACTTGAAAAGTGTCCCTAGGAAGTTAGGGTGTATTGGGAAAATATTTTGTAATATTTATTATCATGACTATTTGTAATACATTCATAATGGATGATGAGTTCCAATAGTAATAGTACAGGTGACTTATGGACATGAATATTTAATATTGTTTTCCCAACATGTTGACACATATAATAAGATGGTAAAATAAAAGTGAAGTCAACTAATGAGTGAATTTTGGGCTTCTCGAAGTGGGAGTTTGGAAAGAGGCAACATATGTCTCAATTGGTATTTCATTTTTAGTGGAATTTAATATAACACTCAATTTCCAAGTTTGGGCACCCAAGAAGGAGGGAAAGTATTGGATCCAAAATTGGTGTCCTTTCATTTTCCAACAAGGAAATCCAAGGGTTGAGATGTTTGGAATAAAGATTCATCTTTGGGAATCATGTTTGGTGCTTAAAACCTCTTCACATGTCTATAAAATGAACTCCTTGGATGTAGAAATTAAGAGGAACCATTGAATGGAATTACTCTACAAGAAAAAGGATAGGTTGGAGCACAAAGATGTTGTTCATAGGTACACAGGTGTTCCCTTTTTGGAGGAAAAGATGAGAATAAACATGAATGTATTGTAATCTCATTTATTTGAAGATAATGTATACTTGACCTCTCTTCTTGGTGGAGTTTTATCCCGTAAGGGTTTCTCCACATTAATATCGTGTTATGTGATGCCTTTCATGTTGCACTAATCTTTGCCTCTTTACTGATATCTTATGGAGATATGCTTATTTATTGTTGTTATAAGTTCACCTAAGGTGGTGCTATTAAGCTTGTTATTTTAGCTATTTTTTAGCATTATAAAGAAGATGAATCTAATCATGGTAATTCCATATTAAGGTCACTTAATTTTAGATTTGTATGTGTTTCAAATTTTTCATATTGTAGTAGTCTAAGCCTTGTATCTCATCCATTGAAGTCATAACTTGATTATTTGGATATAGATTGAAATTTCCCAGCAATAATTAAATGAGCTATTAACCTTGAAATCCTATACATATTTTATATTTATTGAATATTATTTCAATTAGTACTTGGAAATCCATGAGATAATGTGGGATAGTATTTTATTATTATTCTCTAACAAGTCCTAAATATTATTTTATTAAAATTAATAAGGATATCACAACTACTAAGTTAATAGTGGGAGTTACAATGCCTATTCTTGAATACAAATTAACTTTCTCTCTCCTAGGAAATAAGTTACACATGTGAGAGGATAACGTTCTTATGATGGTTGTGTTGGAAGCTTGATTTGTTTGTGAGTTGTTTAGGTGTTGTCATTGATGTCAACCCCTTGTATGAAGAGAGTGTTGGAATGATATTGGTGTTGATGATGTCAACCCCTAGCATTGGATTTTTTGGAAGCTTGAATTTGTTAGTATGATGTCAACACAATGTTGCTAGTGTTATTATTGATGTCTTACTTTAGTATAGTTGTAGAAGTTGTGTTTGGAGAGATTGTTGGATGTGCTATAATTGATTACAGGTTTTTCAAATGTTGTAGATGCATTGTAAAGATGTTAGTAGTGTTTTTGATGTGGTTGGTTGACTTGGTTTCCAAGTGCTTTTGAGAAAATTTGAATAAAAGAGAGTTCAATGTGATAGAGTGGTGTTTAGTGTTCTGCTCCTTATTTATTTATGGTTGAAGATATTCTTGCATGGTTTCGATATGATGATTAGAGGTGTTCAAAGGTTCTATATCTGGAGTTTCAGTTTCTGGATCATTCTACAGTAAAAGTTGTGTTTAACAATATGTCTATTTGGTGAAACAAGGTGTCTGGGAGAAATGAGATTGCTCCACATTTCTCTATAGTGAAGGTTCTTGTCTTGTGTATTTGGGAATGTGCTTATATTTTTTGTATCTACCTCTCCTTGGAGTTTCAGGTGTTGTGGTATTCCACAAGGTTGTTTGGTGGTTGGATGTTTGTGCCATTGTGTCTGGCTATACAAAATGATGGTATTTTTAGTTTTAGGTGCTTGTGGCAGAGTTGCAGAATATTCTAATAATGATAGAATTTTTTGAGATGTATGGATATTTTGGAGTGTTGTTATGTGGTCAATGAAGTTTCCTTAGGACTTCATTAAGCATGAAATTAATTGTTAAGATCGTTAATACAGGTTTGGCTGACCTGACATGTTAGCGCTAATTATGGAGGATGATTATTGTTTGTGTAAGTGATGAGAAGAATGTTTGTATAGACCTGGCTCCTATTTAAGTTTTGGAATGTTCTAACTTCAGTTATTTACATCGTGGAAGTGTTTGGTGCTAACCTATTTGATGTTGCATGGTTGAGGTGAATACATTTCCTTAAGGTCGACCTAATTGAGATTGTTTTAGGTCACAAATGGTATAAATACAAGGTGAGTTGTTGTGTGGATTGAGAAGAGTTAGTGAGATGCAAAATATGTGAAAGGGATCAAGTATGATCTGAGTGTGAGATTTAATGCATATGACTCCCAAATGCATTGAGCAGAATGTGTCTACATTTTAGTCTATTGAATGAGTTGTTTTTGCTTCAGTATAACTATATCTTCGACATAATAGAGATGCATTGTTAGCAGTTCAAATTGGTAGTGGGCCACCCCTTCTTCTATCTTATTTCTTCTAGACAGTGAGTCCTTTGGTAGTGGTCCCTTTGAAAGTGAGCCTATTGTATTCAGTATTGAAATTCATTTATATAGTGAGATAATCCTCATTGTGGTTTTTCCCTTCTTGAGTTTTCCACATAAATCTGGTGTTCTATTGTGAATGGTGTTTTGATGTGTTGATGTTTCACTTGTTTACATTCATGCTAAATTTGATTAAGGGTTTAAGGGATAATAAATATCTAAATGTTAAAGAGGTTTTTGGTATTTTAATGTACAACTGATTCACCCCCCTCTCATTTGTCATGTGTATCTAACAGGTTGGTGTCCACTTGAGTTGGTAGCACATCATGTTGGAGTGCTAGACTTAGGAGTGGTGCCTACTAAGTGTTATGATATCAAAGATATGTTTGCTAGTCGATTTATATCTTGTGTACTATGAAGAATATATTATGAGGGCATGGGTTTTTATCTTGGACCGTGTTTTTGGTGGAAATTAGTTAGGGTAAACCATCAATGATTTTCCTCTTCCAATTTCTTAATAAAATGGAGGCATCAGATAATTTTTTATTCGGTTATGTAGGTGAAGTAATACTATGCTATAAAAACATGTTGGTCCAAGTGGTTTGTGTGGAATGTATTAGTTAATAATGTTTATTTGATTAAAAAGATCAAGGATCTTTTTGGTGGTCAATTTTTTCTTAAAAGGATTTCTCCACATGATTTCTAGTGGATCAAGATCAAAGATATCTCAAGGCTAGATGGGAAACATCTAGAGATTTTTATCTTGCATTTTATTCCCTCATATTCCCTTTAGAAACAAGATCTTTTGTATTCACATTTGAGTTTGTTTCTTTCTAAGGGCATAAATGTTGTTTGGTGAACATGGATCATCTTTAACAATATTTATTATCATCTACTATAAGCATAGGAGACCACACATTGGGGGTCTACATGATACTTCACCTTATTTATCTTCTAAAGGGACTTTCTCTTGTATGTAATTTTATATTTATCATTATTTTGAGAGATCATTTTTACATAGTTACATAATATGGATACACATTTTTCAAGACCCATCTATGCTTCCTAATTAAGCTACACTTATGGGTGTGATGGTACATAGTTAGTTAATTTTATTTAGTCAATTACTATATTGCATTAGTGTGCACTTAGGATGATATTACTTAGATATGTATTTAATTGGGTAACTAATATCTCCCTCGCACATTAGTAGGCATCTACTTTGGGAGGCAGTATACATTTAAAAAATGTTGTTGTAATTTCTTCATTTGATGGAGAATCATATTACACATGTGTACTTTCTCCTTTATCCCACACTAATTGTACATTCACATCTCTTGGTGGAGTATCCTATATATACCTACTTGTAGTTCAATCTTGAGCACTTATTACACTATTTTTTATCACTCTAATTATACATTCACATGATCTCTTGGTACAAGGTATATTATATACCTACTTGTAGCTCACTCTTGAGCATCTATTAAATATATTCATCTCATTTTATTACATCCTCTATTTTGGAATAAAAATCATATTTCATTTATGCAGTCTTTAGTTGTTCTTTTTTCTAATGTCTTGTTCAATTCATCAAGATTTTGAAAATGTCTGCCCATTGGTAAATGTTATACTGTTTTGTATTTTAATACTTGATGGAATTGATATCTATTGACTACAAAGATATAATATGTTCCATGTTGATCCCTTCTTCAAACAATAACAATTATTACATTTTTTATTTGATGTGGCGACACCTTATTGACTTATTTTACTTCATATGGAAACTCATAGTGTGTTAATCTCTCTTTGTATTTTCCACTTGGAGGATTGGGTTGACATAGGCTATCAATATTTCCTCAAATTTTGTTAAGTTTACAAGTTTTTGGGGATGAGGATCATTCATATTTTTTGATGTTGGAAATCAATGTTCTTTCTTCTCTTGTCAATATTTTTGCAAAAAGGGTCTTCAAGTGGTCATTAAATATTTAGTCTGAGGTAGCATTATTGAAAAATATAACACATTATTAGTAAAACAATTTTATCTATACCATGCCAAAAGAATATTTGTATAGTCTTCCAATCTATCCAATTTTTCTTTGTTATAAATATGTGTTCTTTATACTCTTTTAATTTATATTTCTTTCATTCATCTTCATTTTCTAAGTTGTGAAGTTATCTCCTCTTATGAATTTCTCAAATCAACATCCTTTTCATCTCAAGCTCTATTGTTTTACACAATTACCACACAATATATTATTAAATTCTCTCTTTTAGCATCCACCTCAATCATATCATTAAAAAATGACAATATCTTCAAATTAGTTCACAATTACTTTCTCGAAGCTATTTTATTTTTGTTAATTTGGGATTAGAATTACAATTCTCTTGATATGTTCAACCATGAGACATTATTAGATCTTATCTACATTTTGTCTCATTTGGGCTTCATTTTATTCAAATGTTGCTTCTACCCTACATTTAACATGCTTTTCTTTGTCATTACCATTTCAACATTTTCTTTGTTCCTTTGTGCATTTGTCATTTCTTCTCATTGTTGTCTTTGATATTGTAAGGCAATTTCTCTTCAATATTGTCTCATTGCTCTTTAGATTTTAAAATGCATCCTTAGACAAGCCATACCTAATAGTAATAACAAAACAAATCAATCAATTTAAAATATTTTATTAAATTAATTCTACATTTATTTATTTAGAATGTAGAAAATAATAAGATAAATAAATTTGTGCCTTTAGCAATATTTGAGCATATAACCTAATTAAATCCCATGTATTTAACAATACCTCTATTTTTGATGAAACTAATATAATGTGAGATAAAGGTTGATATATTATTCGAATCTTGTTAATTGATTATAAAATAAACTTAATATAAAGATTATTTTAACTTATAAGAAATAATCTAAATAAATTACCATTTCTAATTAAAATTTGAGAATCTTTTTTTTTTATTAGAGGTAAACAGGTTTTGAAGGGGTTTGAGAATCTCTTTTTTACATTATAAGAGACACTATATATATATGAAAATGACATTGTTGAAATATTTATTTTATTATAAGGATATTCAAATTACATATGATAACATGTTTTAAGAGTATTTTAATATAATATGTAAATAATTAAAATAAACAATTTCTTTTATTTCTTGTTTTTGTTTTTTGATACATAAGAGTTTATAGTTGTTATTAATAATTAAAAGCTTACAAGCATCTGCACATGCAAGAAACCAGAGAATTCATGAAAACTATACCGATATACCTACTTTTCCATCCAAAGTAAACCCCCATCCAAAAAATTATGAGAGCTGAACACAAGAAATCGAGGTCCTTAAGCCTAAATCAAACCAGACCATAAACTACCCCACCACCACCCAATTGCCACTACCAACCAACCATTAAGGCACATGAACCCTTCTTAACAAACAATAAAAAAACTAGATAACATCTTCAACTACTTCAACCCCGACCCAAACAAACTAGAAAGAAAAAAACAACTTTAAACCCTAAACATCTAGACTCACAGAAAGCCATTAAGCTTGGCAAAAGCATCGAACTCCACAACCCATTCTATATCCTGCACCACCATGAGTCCAAAGAACCTTTTAATGTAATCCATGGCCACAACGATGATCATTCTGTGTCGCATTAGGGCCGGACCCTTTAGGTCAAGCAAAAAGGGGAAGAACTTCAATGCCTCATCGACGTCCTTCAATAGCTCCAAATCTTCAAGGCGAGGAATGCCAATCCCCACTATGGCCGCTTTTAATACCTCATCCACACCCACCAACAGATCTTTGATGAAAATATTCTCCAACACTGCTTTGGCCTCCACCTTTGACACTTGATTATCTAGCAGAGGCGCCAGAAACCTGGAGGTGACAAGTGTTATCTCTCCCATACTTGGTTCGGGAGACATCCCCATCACCCAACACCATCTTAACCGCCACAATCAACAAATGATCATTATTGACCATTATCCTTTTAAGGTGTTGGTCTGTTATCACCCTAAAGGATGTTTGCCTAGTCTTAGCACCCAAAGAGATGGGCGTATCTGCACCCAACCCCACCACACCCTCAGCCGACACTTTGATTATGAACTGCGAATGACCTGCCATCACAATGAGCTTCCAAGCACCCAATTGAGCCAACACTACTACAAGCGCACACCAAACACCAGAGCCAAGTAAATTAACGATGACCACAACAACATCCTCCACTATATTTAAACCCGTAGAAAACTCTAGATGCCCATCATTAATCGGTGCTTGGGAGAGAATGGCATTAATGTCATGACTCAATACATGAGAGAGACTGTCCTTAGTCTCAAATTCCATTCTCTGTGAAAAATCACATCAACATGCGAACTGGTACCAAAAATTTGCCACCTTATCAACATGCCTTTCCTAGTAATTAGTGCATGTACTGGACTCCAACTAGTCGCTCTTCACATGAGATCTGACCAACAAATCCATCCCTTGCAGACAACTCTACTCGCCACCCTTGGTAAATATTTAAATCAAAGGAGGCCCATTGCCAGCACACCTACACCATCCACCTTGCCCTCCACGTGCCCTCCGCCTCTCTTGGAGGGCCGCCCACCCAACCACCCACTTCTTGTTTGTTATTTTGATTTTTTACTAAAAAACATCTATTCTAAATTTATTCATATAAACTTATATTCTACTTTTAAGATACATTTTGATGTGATACTTAATATCTTTCTTGATTCCTATTCTAAATATCACCAATTAATTTGAAATACTTAATAACCTTAAAAAGATCAAAGCTAATTAATATCCATATATATATATATTTTAACTGTTCAATGAATCTTTAATCACTAAAATACTTTTCACACAATAGTGCATGTTTAGAATTGGATTGTGACCCATCATTGTATAAAGAATCTTTAATCACTAAAATACTTTTTAGACAATAGTGCATGTTTAGAATTGATTGTGACCCATCATTGTTCAATAAATCTGAAACCCCATTAATGTACTTTTATATTGAAATGCACGCTTGAAATTTGATAGAAAAACCATAATTAAATATTATTCTCTTTTAATTTAAAACAAATATAATGATGAAGATACTTTTAAATTACATCTCTTCCACAATATATAAAATTATAAGTTGAAAACATCTTGTAACTAATAATTTAAAATTGTTCCCTTAAAAAAAATATAATGATAAAAGTGCTTTTAACTTATATGTATCTTATACACACCCTAATATATAAAATTATGGATTGAACATGTCCTTACATAACAATTGTTATATATAAAAAGAATCTTACAATTTTTATTTTAAAGTTATAATAAAAGCCACTTGTCTTCAACGTCAATGTAATAAATCCTTTAAGTACATAATCAAATTTCAAGCATGTTCAAATCCAAAATATTTTACTTCAATCTTCCCAATGCACATGCATTTATATTCCTAGAAATTGGAATTAAAATATAATGCTATTAAATACATATTTACTTAAAACAAGGTCTATAAAATATAATTAACATGCACTTATATTCCTAGAAATTGGAATTAAAATATGATGTCATTAAATACATATATCCTTAAAACAAGGTCTATAAAATAAATTTTTACTTAAATGCCTTGGTGTGGCTCAAGACCCCACACATTACTCTATAAGATAATTAGCTGGATTTAAGGTATTGCTTTGTGTTTAACATTAAAATTATGCCCATCTAATTTTTAAATAACTTTCTTAGATTACTAATACTTTAATGTAATTATTCTCCATGATTATTCACGATCCAAATAGTTCTTAAACCTTGTATTAAATTAATTGCATTAGACTATTGAATAGTTTAAAGTAATTATCCTCTCCATGATTAATCATGATCCAAACAATTCTTAATCTTAGAATACAACGCCCATAGTGCTAACCAAGATACCTTTCTAGAAAGAAAATATAATATTTTTATGTGGGTTCTACTTCTAAATTTATATATAAACAGTTGGGATTGGAAATAATAAATATTATATTAAAATAAATTAAATGTGGTATTTCAAGTTTTTATAATGAAGATGTGATGTGATAGATGTTAAAATTTGATTTTTTAATATTTTAGAATTTTAAGGTTTGTTTAGAAAAGAAAATTAGACTTTGTAAATTAATTATTTTTCACTTAGAGTCACCTATGTGAATGCCTACACGATATTCATGAGTGCCAACCTAAACCTACGAGTTGACTTAAATTGTAACTTGTGAATCTAAACTAATAGATTGTGGATTGTTAATATAAACATCCAAAATTTACTGCCAATTCATTATACTTTCTTGTAAATTAATTAAATAAGTCATTATTTAATTAATTACCTTCACAATTCATCATTAATGAATTATTTTCTATAGTTGATTTATTAAATTAAATCAAATAGCCTTAGTCTTCGATTACTCCAACTTAATTAATTAATTTTTTATTAGTTAATTAATTAAAATTAAGCAATTCCTTGCCAATAGTGGCATGGTGTGATGGTTAAGTTGTTGTGTTATTATTCTTTCCATCAAGATTCAAACCCCATTGAGGTGTAGCTGTTGAGAATTTATATTGGGGATGAGGTCCCCCGTTTGTAACCTCACCGGCTCATAGCTCTGGGTCAAAAGCATTTACCCCTCTTAGTAAAAAAAAAAGTAATTCCTTATTAGTTAATTAATTAAAATTAATCTCTATTATTATTTCCCCTAATATTTAAATCCACATCATCACTAATACTTGTCCATTTAATACTAACCATTTAATCCATCTACATGGATTAGAATCTACATTTGTTATCATCTGACAAGTGTCTCCTCTCCTCCCATGCTCCCACGTGTGTGAGCATACCACCTTATCCCATTCCTTTCTCGCACTTTTTTGATCATGCACTCTTGAAGCATCTTTGACTTCAACTTCAACCCTCCCATGCTCCCACATGTGAGCATGCTAACCTCATCTACATATTTCTTACACATCTATGAGCATGTGCCTAGCTCTTACACCTCACACGACCTCATAAGGCTAAGCCTTCAATCCATGCCTCCATCTTCCTCAAATCTTAGCCCCCCATTAAAGATTGTGTGTTGACCCTTGATTTTTCTTATGAAAAATCTATATATTGAAGGCCTCCCATTCTATTTAGGAATTATCTATTTTCATGCTACCATGGTGTCCATTTAATCACCTATTTACTTTCATGCTATGCTTATGCTACACATTTTCATATAATCCATTTGGAGTCTAATCACATGTTGCTATTTTCATGTCATCCACTTACATACTATCATGTTGTCCATTTGATCATCTATCCTAATCCTAAAGTCATGCTATTGGTTAATTAAGAAATCACATTCCACTATCAATCCATCACACAAATAACACATTAGATGGGAGCATTAGGTGCATTCTACTTTAGCTCAATCAAATGAGCAAAGAAAAATAAAATATTTTGAATCTTTGTGTTTCATGCTTTGTATTTTTCGTTGTCTTCATCTAACATACAACCCACATCCTTGTCACTAATTTTTTTTAGTTTTTACATGCAGGTTCATGGTTTAGCACTTATACTTCTAGATTAGTGTTTACACATCTCATAGTTCTTGCATATTTTTTTGTGTTTCTTAGCTTTTTGTGTCTCCTTTCTAACACCTATATACATATTTTCTAAAATAAAATCATCTATTGTGTAGGGTATTTCTATTATTTAATCATTTCCATCATTTCTATCCTTTTGTTTAAAGGATAACATGTTTTCTCACAAGAATTTTCTTCTAGCTCAATATCACATGTATGCTCTTGGGTTTGACACTTCCACATATTAGTGTATATATGAATAGACACCTATGCATATCAACATTTCTGCCTTATCATTCAATGCTTTCATGCCTTAGGGAATTTCTTTCTATTTCTACCATTCTATGCTTTTCTATTTTATTTTCACTTTCTATTTGTTTTCTAATGTGTCTTCTACTATTTTTATCATCACTAACATTTTATCTTGGAGGTTTCTACTATTCTTTAGGATAAACCATTGATTTTATTTTACTATTTTCTATAGAATCACAACTCATGATTATGCAATATGTTTTAGTGCATAAATAGATATTCAAATATATAAATTGATAGTTTTATGGATCAACACTTGTGGAAATTGACACATTGATAAATTTACTCCTACATGATTTTCCAACTTCTTGGCATCAATACACTTTTATTATGTGTAGGCTCGCTTCTTTTTTTACATTTACTTTTCATTTTTTTGATCTTCATGCTAGATTCTTCTCGAATCTATGAATCTAACCAATTTGTGTAGTTATTTAAACCTATCCAAGACCATTATTATAAATACTAATATATTTGGTCTAGTTTTACGCTTGTTTGAGATTATTATTTTTACTAGTTTTAGTTGCACTTTGCTATATTTTTGGGTATTTGGTGTGTATTGTGTCCTCTTATGCTTTGTGTAATCTTGTGGATAAAAACATCACTTACACTTTTTTTTTCTTTTTTATCCCAAGGAACCTAGTTTTTGTATGCTCTCCCCTTGCACTTTGTGCAATCTTGGGTGACTAAAGGCACTTAGATAATTCTTCTAGGGGGTCTACCCAAGGATTTGATCACCATAGGGGATGGCCCTATTGTGCCTTGCACACATTCCCTATTTTAAATGTGGATCCCTTCTTTTTTCTTTTGGTCATGGTTTGAGTCTTTGTCATTCCTAATCTCTTTCTTAAAGTGAGTGATTTTTCTTAGGGATTTTGGAGGTTTATATTGTCATTTTTTAAGTGAGGTTTGATGTTTGATGTCTCCAATTGGCATCCCTTGTTAGTCTCTTAGTTGATCCTTTGTTGAGAAAGCATTGTAAATTTTTTACCTTCATTTGGATGCGAGGATTTCAAGTGCATGGGCACATAATGTGTTTTGCAAATACTATAGTATAAGGGTAAAATCATGATGGATATAAGGATTATCCCCTTCATGGCCTAATATTTTGACCTTGTTGTCTTCTCACAATAATGGTTTATCCTTTAAGGAATAGATTTGTGGGTCTCATACTATTATCAAGATACTCTAGAGTATTGTAAAGGATATATATATCCACTAAATCCAAAAAGTCCTATGTGGTCACTTTATTTATCTCAATCCTAACTAAGTACTTTCCTCTCTACCACACACATGTGCTACCAATGAATTTTTGTGTGGATATTTAAGATTTGTTTATGATAATTTTATGAAATTTTATTCCCATAAATTTAAATTTTCACTCAAGGTTTGTAAATAAATTAAACTCACTATGCCTTAACTCCCTCACCCACAAATTTTGACTAGCAAGTAATCTTAGTTTTCTAGTTTATTTTTACAAAGAAGTATGTCGTCTGAAACCCATTCCACATCTTAGTCATTTTGAAAGAGCGTCAAAATTAAAAAATGTAGGGGGCATCGTGTCGACCTCAAAATTTGTAATAAGTTTATTCTTACTTGGATATAAATAGGGTTTAATCTCCCATAAAATACACCCTCGATGTGATTTATAAAAAAATGTTGTGGGAATGTAGGGTAGTGTGAAACATAGTCGTTCAAATGACCTAAGACAATACACCAATAAAAAGCCCTAGAAATGGGATGAAGTACTTTGAAAACTTATAAGGATCTAGTAAATAAATGGAATCTTGTGGAAATGAGGTCATTGTGTCCTCTAGGATTTCACTTTATAGGGTATTTTTGAAATCATCAGAGTTTACTTTGGCATGAAGTGTAGTATAGTAGGGTTTCACTATGATTTACCAAGGATAGGGATGTGTCCCTCCAAAAATCATGTCCCCACAACCTTTCTCTTCTATTTATTCACTTTGTGAAATGGTCCCCTTACAAACTCAATATAACTGAGGTTGGAATATAGATATATCCCAACAATTCATAAACTCCCACCATATCCCTTAAACCCACAAACTCTCTATAGCTCCCTATCCTCTCAAATTCTCACAAAGTTAATTTTTTCCTTCTATTTTACCCTTGCATAAGTTTGATCCCAATTAAGATCCATCACATCCACCTAGAACCTTCCACTATCTCCTTAGGATTCTTAAAGTCCTATAGGGATCTTGAAGCTTTCTAAATATTCACCAAGAAGAGATTAAGTCATGATATACAATATTTTGCCCTAGACCATGATATGTCCTTGATACCATGAAACCTCTACCACATCCTTTCCATACCAAAATTCCTACCAGGGCATAAATTAACTATATTGGTGATACTTTGCCTTGGACTAGGATAGGTCCATGTAACCATGAAATCCTCACAATATCCTTTAGGCTCCAAAACTCATGAGCTAAATGAAGGGTACATAAACAACCTTTTGGTTTATGTAAGAGTTAATCACATGGCATGTAAATGACCATATTATGTTGTGCTTAAAATCCCCACTTTAGTGATACCTTGGAATAAATTATTAATTTGTGAGGTTTCTACTTATATAAATGGTTTCTTTTATTGCATTGAAGTGGTTTATGATGTAAATGTCTTGTTCTATACAAAATTTACACATTGATATTAAAAATAGTCTTCATTAAGATTATTTGTGCAAGTATAAATGTGTAGACTCAAAATAATGAAGTATGAATTCAAGTGAGTCTTCCCCAAATCCAAAATTTCTTCGAGTTGATATTTTGTAGTAGATATTGACTTGGGACATGTATATTTGGAGGACTTCAAAGAATATATATTTAGAACAAACCCTCCTAGTTAAATCAGAAGTTGGTAAGCAATAGTATTGCACACGCTGTTGGACTTCCAACCTCAACTCAATTTTTAAAACTCATCATGGAGTGCAAAGAGCACTACCTTCTTGATTCAAGGATGATTGTGGAACTTGATGGAATAATAGTAGTTGATATCTCAAATAATGAAATCATTGAGGTATTTAGAATCCTGTATTATTCAATAATAATCAACATGATAGAGAATATGGTCAAATGGTTTATAACCAAGGTCCTAAGAAATACACGAAGGTTATCAATAATCCAAGGGTTGCATTAACTAAAATTCCCAAGAATTTATATAGGAGTGACTTCATTTGGGAAATTAATGATCTAGTGACTCTATTGAGTAGGGTGACATGCTTTCCATTTGCTTCTTCATTCCAAAAATGGATGATCAATTTTATTGGGGAGGTTATAAATGGAAAACATAAGATATATTGGAAAAAATTGATAAGTGACAATGTCTACCAACAATTCAAGGCCTTAGGAGAAAAAATGGATTTTACATGACCTCATGTGTAGTTTATATGTTGGCTAGAAAATTTTATTAACGTGGATTGAAATGCATTAGAAACATAGGTCATGTTGTTTTCTAGGTGAAATTAAATTATCGCTATCTACAACTGCAATTATAGTACTCGTTCTTAGCCTCTCCAAATTGGGTTTTAGCAAAATATACTTTTCCATCTCATATCTTTTCATTGGTTGGTTCATATAATTTTCCAATATCTTTGACTATATCAGGGAAAGCAGATAAATCAAGGTTTAAATCATCATTTAAATTTAAGAAAATGTGGTTTAGGCATTCGTATTTTCTCATCCTTTTTCAATAGTGGTGGAAAAATGTACCTTTTCTAAATGGCTCTAAGCAGTTTTAGTTTTGCAAGAGGTTAAGTTATGTCAAACAGTAGATAATCAACTGGAATACTCATGTATTCAAGAATATTTTCAAAGAAAAGGAGAGAGTTTTTAAACTATTGTTAGAGGTGAATGAGCATATCATCTCAAATGGAATGAACGAAGAGATTTTTGAAAAATAAAAGTTTCTGCACTCAGAATGGGAAGAACTTCTAGCAAGGGAGGAGGTTTGTTGGCACCAAAAATCTAGAGAGTTATGGTTGAAGGAAGGTGATAGAAGCAATTTTTTTCCATGTTTCAACACAAATCAAACAAGCTAAAATTTCTATCTTTTCTATCTAGGACGACCTGACAAGATCATCCCTCACAAGTGAAGAAGATATTTAGAATGAGGGTGTGCATTTTTTTCAAATTTATTTTTTACACTTGTGCCTCAGTTATAGATTATGATAGAAAATCAAGATTTACTTGTGGCTATACCCCAACTAAATAGTATTAATGTCAATGAATAGTTGATGATTCCTTTTACTCTAGAAGAAGTGAGGTATATGGTTTTCTCATTACCCTCAAACAAGGCTCCAGGTCCAGATGGTTTCACAATAATCTTCTTCCAAAAAGGTTGGGATTTTATTGCTCAAGATCTGCTTAATGCAATGTAAGAGTCAAGGAAAACGGGGACTATTTTGAATCAGTTTAATGTTACTAACATTGCCTTAATTCCCAACATTGAGCAGCCACAAACTTTTGTAGATTTCAAACCTATTTCATTATGTAATATGGAGTAAAAAATCTTTACGAAAGAAATCTATCTCAGACTTTGCCAATATATTCAAAAAATAATTTCAGAGGAGTAAGGGGGTTTTGTTCTAGGGAGAGAGACAGTAGCAGGTGCATTGGTTTGCCATGAAGTCTTACATTTAATACAAACATATAATATGCCATCAATAATTGTTAAATTGGACATGATGAAAGCTTATGACAAACTCAATTGGGCTTTCCTAACTCAAATCTTAAAAAAGTTTGGATTTACAAATAAATGGTGTAAATGGATATTATCTTGTTTATTTGGCACAATTGTTTTAGTTATCATTAATGGGTCACCATCAAGTTTTTTCAAATCCACCCAGGGTTTGCGTCAAGGAGATCCTCTATCCCCCTTCTTATTTATCTCTTAGCTAAAGCGCTAAGTAGAGCTATTAAAATGGTTCATTATTAGGATTTATGGAAAGGAGTATCTCTCTCTACTACCAATATCTTAGTCACACAATCTTTGTTTGAAAATGAAACATTATTGTTTGGAAAAGCAACCCTCGATGAAGCAAGAAAAAATCAAAGCTTATTGAATAGATATATAGAAGTTTCAGGGGAAAAAATCAATGCAAAAAAATCTAAAGTCTATGTTCTAAATACTACATCAATGGTGAAGAGGAAAATAATAAAATTGTTGGGCTTTAAAGAAGCAAAGGTGCCATGCAAATATCTTGGTCTTCCCCTCTTCTCAGGTACAAATAGAGTAAGCTTTTGGGATAAGATAATTCAGTACATCAAACTCAGAATATCCTCATGGAAAGGAAGGTGGTTGTCACTGGAAGGTAGGATCTTGATGGTAAAATCAGTGTTATCTTCAATACTAAATTATTATATGGCAGTATTAAAAGCTCCAAAATCTATGGTAAATGAAATAGAAAAATTGATAAGAGGTTTCCTATGGAAGGGAAATATGTAAAACTCTAAGAAAATTCCTTTAGTCTCAATAGAAAACCTTTGTGTGGAAAAGTTGAAAGGAGGTGTGGGCATACATAATATGATGGCCAAAAATCTATCATTAGGAGCTAAATTGGTATGACATATGTATGAAAAGCCTCATGCCAAATGGTGTCAAATTATGCAAAGTAAATATGTAGATGACGCTTCACCAAACATAATACTAACAATAGAAAACCCACAATAGGGGTCCTCCATGTGGAATTTTTTGATATCATGAAGAAAAATAATTGTTCCATATATCTTGACCGCTTCTTGGGGTGCTAAAGTAAAGGATTACTTTTAGGATTCATTAGAGCCAACGGGGAAAGTCAAGTGGAGATATTTTTCAAGATCTCACATCCCAACTAATAAAAAATAGAAATTAGAAGATATTATAATGGGAAGAACAGTTTTTAGATCATCTACGCCAGATAAAATTATCTGGGTTCCTTCAAGAACAAGAAAGTACTCAGTAAAGCAGGGTTATAAAGCAGCTATAAGTGGAGGGGTACACCATGAATCACAAAGGGATTTGTCCTTTTGTTGGAACTCTTGTAGGATTTCCTAAGGCGGGTTTATTTTCTTGTCTAGCCATAAAAATAGAACTCTAACAGCTGATAGATTGGCTAAGATGGGAATTTCAGATCAATTCAAATGTGTTCTATGTGATGAAGTTCAAGAAGATTCAAATAATCTCTTCCTAGGATGTAAGTTTGCACATATTGGGATTTCATCAAAGGAAAACTTAATTGGTATTCGCCCCTACCTACTACTCTTTGGGAACTCTTTACAACTCGGTCGATGTTGTATAAAACCTCACTCTTCTCTATCATTTGGCAAGTAATTCCAACTTTAGTTATCTGGAATATTTGGTGGGAGTGCAATAAGCATATTTTCAGAAAGGAATCAACATCAATTAATCAATTCCTATTGTAGATAGAGAAGTCAATAAATGAGGTAACAAATGCATGAGTGCAGGAGGTCAAGCATGTTGGTTCTTTGTTCACTGATTGGGATGCATCAGTAATGAAGAATTGAAAATATTTTGTTCTCCGATTTAAAGGATGTCAATTCCAACCAAGGAAATATAAAATTGATAGATCAAAGGTTTCTTGGTTCCCACCTCCCTCAGGTTTTTTCAAGTTAAATTTTGATGGAGCTTCAAGAAGGAATCCAGGTGTTTTAGGTGCAGGTATGGTAATTAGAGACAGTAAGGGGCATCTCATTGGTACAAAATCATTTAAAATTTCTCATGGAACAAATAAAACCACCGAAGCACAAGCACTTCTTTATGGACTTCAAATGGCCTTAGAGTTGCAAGTTAAAAATCTTCAGATTGAGGGCGACCCATTAATAATCATAAATGCTTGCAAAGAAAGGAAATCTTTAAATTGGAGACCAGACTATGTATTTTAACAGGTGTGGCACTTAATGGATAAGTTATTTGTTTGTAGTATAAACCATACCTATAGAGAGGGAAATAAACTAGCGGATTTATTATCAAATATGGGGTGTGAGCAATTGCAGAATATAATTTCATATGATCAACAAAGTGTTTTTCTAGAAATTTTGATGGATATTATTAGTTTTGAAAGTGGGATAAAATGAAATTTTTTTGTCCTTTATAGGAGGTGGAAATTTTAAATAATGTGGCTCAGTTACAAGCATATCCTCAATTAGCTGCAATTGCTCCATGAGAAGATTTGGCACCAGAATTGTCTTAAGCTTCCTAAGTCAAAAAGCTTCCCTAAGGTGGTAGAAATAAATTCATCATAAAGCTTTGTGTAATTTATTTGATGGCGATTTAGTCTTGCAAGTCACATCCTCATAACCAATCAACATGGGTGTGTTGGCGAAATACCTTTGTGGATGCCACTTTCCATCTATCACGTGGCTTGCAAAGTGCCACTTAGCTATTAATGAGTTGTGTTATCTTGCAGGTTATCTTTGTATGTTTTAGAAATGATGAAGAAGTAGGGTGGCAGAATTCTATTGCTTAGAGAGGATTTTTTATTGATGTGTTGAAGAGACTACACCACCAGTCCTTATGATATCTCACGATCCCTTTAATGTCGCTGCATTGAGGGGACTCCTAAAATGTTCACCCCGATATCTTATAATGTGTTCAATGATCTATGAGTGATTGGTGGTGGGATATGGTGATGTATGGTGGAAAATTGGTGGAAAATCACTAGCCCACGGTGTTGTGGTGGGCCCTTTTTTTTACTCGGTGGAGGAGTGGGGAGGTGACATGTGACGTGGGTAAGGACTCTTGTATGTTTTCGCTGCATTGAGGGGACTCAAATGTTACTCCCCTGGTATGTTATGGCCCTTTTGAAATAGGGTCTTGTGGGTTCATGGTGTAAGGATATAGCATGGAGAGGTAACCACTTTACCGCAATGGTTAGGAGGAAGACTGGCAGGCTTGCAGGGTGTAGGAGAAGCGACATGAAGTGTTCATCGTAATATCGTGATGACTTGGAGTGTGGTCTGTGGGGTGGAGATATGTGAAAGGTTGTGTGTGATAGTTTACCACGGTCCCACAACAATCAGTGAGATGGCTTGTGGGGTAGTAGTTAGGAAGGATGTGAGAGGTAAAGGTTCACCACGGTTCTGTGGTAGTTAGGAATGGAGGGCATGCTACATTGCGACAATCTAGCATTTGGTGCGTGGGGTAGCAATGGTTGACCACTTAGCGGCTAGTGGTTTATCATGGCCTTGCGAGTAGTTTAAAGGAGGTGCGTCAGATGGAAGTAAAAAAATTTCTTGGCTTTCCAACCCGTGCAATAATGGTGACGTCAACAAAATAACTTGTGGGGGGTAGGGATGGTGATCTGACGGCCAGTTGGTGGTGGGGTATGATCACATATTATGGACAGCTTGCAGAAACCTGCTAGTCCATGGTGTTGTGTTGGGACCTTTGTTTTGCTTGGTGGGGGAGCAGGGAGGTGATATATGGTGTGGTGATGAAGGTGTTGTCAAGGGTTTGATAGGTGGTAGATTTTGCTACATTGAAGGGACCCGAAAAGTTGTCACATCAATATCCGGTGGTCCCTTCAACGTCGCTACATTGAGGGGACTTTGGGGTGCCTCACTTTGATATGTTTCTTTCCCTTTGATAATGGTTATGCGGTCTCTGGGTGATCAATGACCCAGATTCAAGGGGGCGATCAACGACCATGTTTTAAAGCCCGTCAAAGATCTAATCTCATATCTGACGGTCATAATTCAAATTGTAATAATCATCTAAAATTTCTCATGGCACAAATAAAACCATCGAAGCACAAACACTTCTTTATGGACTTCAAATGGCCTTAGATTTGCAAGTTAAAAATCTTCAGATTGAAGACGACCCATTAATAATCATAAATGCTTGCAATGAAAGGAAATCTTTAAATTGTAGACTAGACCATGTGTTGTGACAGGTGTGGCACTTAATGGATAAGTTATTTGTTTGTAGTATAAACCATACCTATAGAGAGGGAAATAATCTAGCAGATTTATTGTCATATATGGGGTGTGAACAATTGCAAAATATAATTTCATACGATCAACAAGGTGTTTTGCCAAAAAGTTTGATGGATATTATTAGTTTTGAAAGTGGGATAAAATGAAAAAAAATTGTGCTTTATAGGAGGTGGCAATTTTAAATGATTTGGCTCAGTTACAAGCATATCCTAAATTAGCTGCAATTGTTCCATGAGAAGATTTGGCACCAGAATTATCTTAAGCTTCCCAAGTCAAAAATGTTCCCTAAGGTGGTAGAAATAATTTCATCAAAAATATTTGTGTAATTTATTTGATGGTGGTTTAGTCTTGCAAGTCACATCCTCATAACTAGTCAACATGGGTGTGTTGGTGAAATACCTTCATGGATGCCACTTTCCATCTATCACATGGCCTGTAAAGTGCCGCTTAGCTATTAATGAGTTGTGTTATCTTACAAGTTGTCTTTGTATGTTTTAGAAATGATGAAGAAGCAGGGTGGTAGAACTCTATTGCTTAGAGAGGATGCGTTATTGATGTGTCAAAGAGACTACACCACCAGTCCTTCTGATATCCTGTGTTCTCTTGGACGTCGTTGCATCAAGGGGAATCCCAAAATGTTCACCCCGATATCTTACAGTGTGTTCAATGAACTATGAGTGGTCAATGGTGGGGTATGATGACGTATGGTGGAAAATCACTAGCCCATGGTGTTGAGGTGGGCTCTTTGTTTTACTCGGTGGGGGAGTGGGGAGGTAACACGTGGCGTGGTGGGACCAAATGTGGGTCAGGACCGGTGTATGTTTTCGCTACATCGAGGGGACTTGAATGTTACTCCCCTAGTATGTTGAGGCCCTTTTGACACAGGGTCTTGCGGGTTCGTGGTGTAAGGATATAGCATGGAGAGGTGTATAGGAGCAAATTTTCACCCCTTAGGAAAATTCCCCTTTTACCCTTCTTCACTTTAGAAAACTAAATTTGAAGGCTTAATTCCACATAAGCCTGCTGCCTCCCATCCACTTGGCACCTATTTTGAGCATCGGTAGAGGAATAACTATCGAGGATGCCCATGCAGTGCGCAAACGTTCACACGATGCACAAACGTCTGCATGACGCACTTACGTCCTTGATAGATTCCCATGGTTGGAGCTTGCAGAGGCGTTACATTTACCATTGGGAGTCGACTTGTAACGCCCTCTTCGGCCGACCGACCTGAATATGGCCATTTCTTCATCTTCCTTCTTCATATTCACTATTCCATCATCCAGTTTAGATCTCTGAACCATCTTGAGACTCTCCTCTTCCTTCACATCTCTTCACAAGCTCTAAGAAACTTCTTCACCATCTCTCCCCTCTTAAGAAACACTTCACACTTCATAGCAGAAACATCAACACTCCATCACTTCAGTAGAGCAAGTGTGGAATGAAACATCATGACAATAGAGGCTTGAGTTCCTCTCATTTTCTCCCCCACTAGCCTTGAGCGCTTTGGGAAGAAGTGGTAAGATTTCACTCCTCTCCTCTATTACTTGGTTGAGTAGTATACACTGTTTTGAGGTGCTTTTGTGTACTTTACTTCATTTCCTACATTTCTCTCTATCTATCTGGTTGTCTGTGGAGGTGGGAACACCAAAACAAGGGTTTGACTAAGGCAAACCCCTACTCTCTCTCTCTCTCATGTGTAGGTATTGAAGAAAATCATGCGTTGGAAGCTTCATCATTCACATGGTTGTAAGAATTTCTTTTCTTTTCTCCTTATCTTTGTCATTTCTACTTTACTCTGTTTTAGCTCTATTACACTCTGTTTCTTTATCAAATTCTAGAAGTTCTCAACAATCAAAGTAGAAGTAGTTGCTTAGCCATTCTCTAAGATAAAATTTCTTTTTGGCCTATATGAGATACCAACGTACCTCAGGGATGCCAGCATGCCGCACTATTGTTTGTACTCTACATTGATGTCCTTTGGCCGAAAGCTTGTCAGTTTGTCCAGAGAATCTTCGTAACCTACTCTTTTCGATTCTAGAAATCTCACCACTATCCTTTGAGGTATTTTAGGGTAGTTCACCCTACGAGTCTCTCTAAGTGAAGAGAACTTGTGAGTAGTGAATCCCCCTTCTCTACATTTTGGTGAACCCGACATGAAGAACGTCTTAAATTTCAAAAACTAGGAATTTATTTACCCCTACTTGGCGAGGTCATAAATTTTGACTCGTTGCTTGGAATTCAAAACCATTTGCATCATTGAAAGGTCTTCTAGAGAACTGGTTCAATCCATAAAATACAATTTCCTTCAATAATGAAATTTTAGGGACTGACATAAGTTCCAAACCCAAATTCTACCCCAAAGACCTCCAAAAATGAAAATTACTAAAACATAGAAAATACCAAAAAATCATAATGGATTTAATATCTTCTTTTATTAGTGTTGTATCTAATCTTGTTCAAAATTTTAATTATATTCCATTTCATGCATGTGATAGTGACTTGGCTTTGCCCATTTCACTTTGTATCTTTGATCCTTCTCATGAGAGTCCTCTTGCTTCAGAGGATATCTTGTTGCAAGAAGATGAAATCATTGATACCTTTCTTAATGTTATTGTACCTTCTATTCATTTTGATGCACTCTCTTCTAAATATGATGCATTTGTGAATGATGAACCTTCTACTCCTTCCAATGCACTCTCTTTTGAAGATGATACATTTTTGAATGATGAATTTCTTATCTATTCTAATGCGCTCTCCTCTAGAGATGATGCATTAGCGCATGACGAATCTCCTTCCACATTTAATCCTATTTGGATCAATGTTGAGAATATGTCTTCGAATAATTATCCCACTAGTTGTGATGATTTTGTAAATGCAATTTATGTCTTTGCTACACCTCAAAGGCCTAAGAGACCAGTCATTTACGTGACCCTAACTAGTCCTTCTTCTAAAAGGGTTTGTTTTATTGATGGTGTTCCATTTGATAGTGATTCCCTTGATCTTTCTATGGCTTCCTCTTATAGAGTGGTAGCCCATACCTATGATACTAGAATGAATAAACAACTAAGCCTTCTTCAAGAACCTGAACCTATGATTAAAGAACCTAGTAATTGCGATCTTGTCGAGCAACCTCAAGTTACTCCGGCTAAGATCTCACTGTGGGACTTGCTTAAGTCTGCTCTGGTTTATCAAGGTATGCTTCAAGAAGACTTGCAAAAGATCCTCTCACCTTCTTCTACTAGGCCAACAGATGTTGATACATTGATAGCTCATATTCATGCAAATTCGCCGAATATTACGTTCTATCCATAGGAACTCCCACCTTTGAAAGTACAAAAGCAAGTAGACCCTTTGATGATTATAGTTAACATTAATAAGATTGGTATTAGACGTACTCTCGTTGATGCTAGTTCGAAGCTCAATGTATTTAGCATTGATCTATTACCTAAAATTAATATTGATCCATCTTCTCTTAATGCTTCTTCTATTGACATTCATGGGTTCGATAATGTTGGGCGACAAGCTCTAGATACAATAGTATTACCTTTGTAGCTTGGACCCGTTACTATACCTACCCTAGTATATGTTATGTTAGAGAAGTTACTATATAACCTTCTTCTTGGTAGACCGTGGATTCATGCTATCAGTGCAATCCTGTCTACCTTACATAAATCAATTAAGTTCATTTGTAATAATCAAGTAGTCACAGTCAAAGCTGACCCTGATGCTATGCACTTATGTGAGATGACATTTTCTGGTCAGGTTTTGGTTGTGCTTACTCTTATTCCTTCAGTGTCTTCCATTGTGTCAATGTTTACTCCAATAATACCTACTACAAAGGATACTATTAAGATAAATGTCCCTGAAGAAGGTCCTTTTGAAGCAAGAAATACTAAGTCTGTTCCTTATACTTCCTCTCAATGGAATGCATGTCTTGGTGATGATTGGGGTCCTTTAGACTTTACAGATTCCTTCATTTCAGAATATAAATTCGACTCGATCCACTTAGACCCTTCGATAACATCATTCATACCCGCTATCAAAGATGATCGGTATTTTGCATCACTAGATAATGTGAATGCAAATTGTTATGTTCTTAGTATTGATCCTCCTTCTGAAGAAGACAATTATGCTTCTGCTAAGGAGGAAAATGATGACAATCCTATCAAGAAGGATGATGATGATCTCGTAGAAGAGTATGTTTCCCCTTGCCAGAATAATGCTCTCTAGGAGGATCCCCCTTTTTCTCATGATTTGTAAACATGTTATGGCCTTGGATTTAAGCTCGTCTCTAAGTATGTCTATGAGCGTAAAGGTTTTGGGAATAATGAACAAGGCATATAGGTCTATATAGAATTTTCACCTCGTAAGTGTAACTTGGGGCTTTGTTGCTCAAATGAATCATCTGAACAGAAACCATGGTTGAATGTTGACACAATGTCCATTAATCAACCTCATTCTCATGGATTGGTCCCTCCTCCACTATCTTCTATCTTTATATCTTCTTCTTGCGAGAAGTCAAGCTCTTCTCCACAAGAGAAAGGGTTGCTTCCTGCTCCTCGTCCTTTGTCTAAACAAGAGTGTATTTTGTTGTAGATTCTTAAAGCCTGCTTAACTACTCTTCCTCCTCCTACATGTAAGAAATCTCATAAACACAATAAAGAAAAAAATTCTTTCTGTGCATACCATTGAGTGCCTGGCCATTCCACTAGTGAATGTAAGGCCTTGAAGGATAAAATACAATAACTTTGTGATTTAGGTGCCTGCTAATGCACCTACCTTTTCTTCACATGACTAGTGATATTGAGGTTTACCTCTATCCCTCATGTTCTAAGTATCTTGCATGGTTCTTCTCCCTTGTACGTTGGGGGAAGTGATAACTTGTTTTGAAGATGTGCATCCTTCTGACGAACCCCCTCTTCTTCATTATCTTTCTAATGTGGCATCCCTTGAGTGGACCTTCTTCCTTTTGAAGGGTTCCCAAGGGATCCCTTTGAAAGCTTTTCTCTCGAATGAATTATTTGGCGTCTAGCTTGGGGGCAGCCTGGCTAGACTTATTTCTTATCTTTTTGTCTAGCTCAAGGGTAGCCTAACTAGACCTACTTCAAATCCTTGTGTCTAGCTCGAGGGCATCCCGACTAGAATTTTCTCTTCAAATAGTGGGTCCCTTGAGTGGACCCCTCCTCATTTTGAAGGGTTCCCGAGGGACCTCTTTGAAAGTCTTCCAACTTGACAACGGTTTGCATGATTGTCCGCTTACTTTCTCTTGAGGATCGAGAACATGTAGAGATCTTTTACTTTGTGATATAGGTTTCCCTCCTCGAGTGGCGATTTCTTTTATCAATTTTACTTTGTGAGACGGGTCTTCCTCCTCGGGTGGGGATTGCTTTTATCAATTTTACTCCATGATATAGGTTTCCTCCTTGAGCAAGGATTGCTTTTATCACTTTTACTCAGTGGTACGGGTTTTCCTCCTCGAGGGAGGATTGCTTTTATCACTCTTGCATTCTATCTTTCTCTTCTCAATTGTATATACTGGATCGAAGATCTACATATTCTTCATCCCGAGTATATGCTTTTCCTTTCTTCAACTTCATAGTTCTATGGAGCTACGAAGTCCTTTTGTTGTCCCGCACTTTCGGGTTTTTCGGATCGCAGTCTACTTCCTCGACGGTTCAGGTATACATTTCTAACTCTACTACTTCTAATATACTTTACCGAAGCACTCATCAGTACTTGTTCTCATTAAAGTAAGGAAAATGTATAGGAGAAAATTTGCACCCCTTAGGTAAATTCCCCTTTTACTCTTCTTCACTTTAGAAAACCAAATTCAGAGGCTTAATTCCACATAAGCCTGTTGCCTCTTGTCCACTTGGCACCTATTTTGAGCATCAATAGAGAAATAACTATCAAGGATTCCCACAAAGCACGTAGACGTCTGCACGGCATGCATACATTTGCACGACATGCTTACGTCCCTCATATATTCCCATGGTTGGAGCCTACAAATACGTTACATTTCCCATTGAGAGTCGAATTGTAAAACCCTCTTCAGTTGACCGACCCAAATATGGCCGTTTCTTCATCTTCCTCCTTGATATTCACTATTCCATAATCCATTTTATATCTCTGAACCATCTTGAGACTCTCCTCTTCCTTCACATCTCTTCACAAGCTCCAAGAAGATTCTTCACCATCTCTCCCCTCTTAAGCAACACTTCACACTTCACAGTAACAACATCAACACTCCATCACTTCAGTAGAGCAAGTGTGGAATGAAACACCACGACAATAGAGGCTTGAGTTCCTCCCATTTTCTCCCACACTAGCCTTGAGCTCTTTGGGAGGAAGTGGTAAGATTTCACTCCTGTCCTCTATTAATTTGTTGAGTAGCATACACTATTTTGTAGTTATGTTATGTACTTTACTTCATTTCCTACATTTATCTCTATCTATCTGGCTGTCTGTGGAGGTGGGAACACCAAAATAGGGGTTTGATTGAGGAAAACCCCTATATAGCCCCTACTCTCTCTCTCTCTCTCTCTCTCTCTCTCTCTCTCTCTCTCTTGTGTGCAGGTATTGAAGACACTCACACATTGAAAGCTTGATCATTCACATGGTTGTTAGAATTTCCTTTCTCTTCTTCTCCTTATCTTTGTCATTTATACTTTACTCTGTTTCAGCTCTATTACACTCTATTTCTTTATCACATTCTAGAAGTTCTCAACAATCGGAGTAGAAGTAGTTTCTTAGCCATTCTCTAAGATAAACTTTCTTTTTGGCATGTACGAGACGCCAACGCGCCTCAGGGACGCCAACATGCCGCACTGTCATCCGTACTCTGTGCTAATGTCCTTTGGATGAAATCTTATCAGTTTGTCCAGATAATCTCCGCAACCTACTCTTTTCGATTCTAGAACTCTTGCCACTATCCTTTGAGGTAGTTTAGGGAAGTTCACCTCGTGAGGCTCTTTGAGTGAAGAGAACTCGTGAGTAGCGAATCCCCCTTCTCTATAAGAGGTAACCGCTTTACCACAATGGTTAGGAGGAAGACCAGCGGGCTTGCAGAGTGTAGGGGAAGCGACATGAAGTGTTCATCACAATGTCATGATGACTTGGAGTGCAGTCGACAGGGTGGCAATATGTGAAATGTTGTGTGTGATGGTTTACCGTGGTCCCACAACGGTTAGTGAGATGGCTTGTGGGGTAGTAGTTAGGAAGGATGTGAGAGGTAAAGGTTCACCATGGTCTCGCGGTTATTAGGAATGGAGGGACCGCTAAACTATGACAATCTAGCAGGTGGTGCGTGGGGTAGTGGCGGTCGACCACTTAGCGGTTAGTGGTTTACCATGGTCTTGAGAGTAGTTTAAAGGAGGTGCATGGGATGGAAGTAAAAACATTTCTTGTCTTGCAAGCCCACACCATAATGGTGACATCAATAAAATAACTTGTGGGGGGTTGGGATGGTGATCTGACGGCCAGTTGGTGGTGGGGTATGATGAAATATTATGGACAGCTTGTGACAACCTGCTAGTCCACGGTGTTGCTTTGGGCCCTTTGTTTTTCTTGGTGGGGGAGCAGGGAGGTGACATATGGTGTGGTGATGAAGGTGTTGTCAAGGGTTTAACAGGTGGTAGATTTTGCTACATTGAAGGGACCCGAAAAGTTGTCACATCGATATTCGATGTCCCTTCAACATCGCTACATCGAGGGGACTCTGTGGTGCCTCACTTTGATATGTTTCTTTCCCTTTGAATTATGATCGTCAGGTGTAGGAGGAGCAAGGAGAGAACTCTGCTCAGTGTCCTCACAGTGGTGTTTGAGATTTGCATAGTAGTTTTTTGGTTTGCTTTGACAATTTATATTGTGTAGGGTTTTAAAATTTGGGCAATCAGATATAATTTAGGCTGGCAGCTGGGTTGATACCATGTGAATCTCCAGCTTGCATAGTTATAGCCTTCTAAAGGCACCTTTATAATTATCTAATATTATATCAATATAATCTACATACTAATAGTCTTTTGACTAATTTTTTTTTATAGAACTCCTTGTCTCACTACAAAAGGGAAAATGATACATTTTTCATACACATTACAAGGATGTTGCAAGTATATTTAAGCAAGAGATTTTCTAATCAAGCTATGGATCTAGTCAAGAGATTTGGATATTGGTTCATCCAATTTCCTAAATTCACATATTTGAGAATAAAAGGTTTCTTTGGTGCACCCTATTGACTACCCAAGTACCCAATTGACAAAATGGTGTTGTTATAATTGACAAGGAAAAAATTAGTCTCATAAACTTCTCAAGGACTTGCATAGGGCTACTGTTCCATATCCCCTTGTTGTTGGTAATGGATTTTTTCTTGTCCCTCCACATTCTACAAAGGAGTTAGATGTTGAAATCCAAATGTACCATCTCCTAACTTACAAATCATTTTCACATTTTGACCCCTACAATAAATTAGAGAAGCATGTTGGGAAACAATATTGCCATGAAGGACAACTAGAGGATTCTAAATTAATTTCCAGGATGATGAAGAAGTCAAGAAGAAAGATTATTCAAGGATTAATCTTGACTAAATTAGATAATTAAATATTTCTATGGTGTTGGACTAGTTAGTGAATGATGGAGAATTGGTCCAAGAAGAAGTGTATAGAATAATTTTTTAGCCAATTAATTCCCCCTCGTAATTGGGTTGAAGAGGAAGTCAATTATCTTGATGCAATAATTAAAGACATTATTAGGCATATCAAGAGATGGGTGGATATATAGGTGGCCAGCGTAATTTCCCAAAAAGTCACATTGACATATGATCTTATACAACCTAAGAAAAAATCTAAGCCTACAAACTTTGATGAATTAAGATCTTCTAAAGAAGGAACTTATCCTAAAGGAAATGATAGTGAAGATACCAAGGAGGAAGTGAAAACACCTCCAAAGGATAAATGAAAAGGAAAAAGAAAAGAAGATAAAAGGGAGTAAAAACAACACCCACTAATCACACAAAGGTATACAAGAGGAAAAGTGACCAAGCTGACAGTTTTGAGTATCAATCCATTAAGAGGACCAAAAGAAGCAAGAAATGAATATCTAGTCAAGATCCTACTACTTCTTCTATCTCTCCTAATTCCATTACTCCACTTGTTATCTCTTTCATATCATCTCAAATTACCTCTAACTTTGCCCCTTCTATTGCTCAAGGAGTTTCCCTTACAAATTTTCACCCAGTTATAAGGTTGTTGCCTCCACTATCTTTCCTAGTGCCACAACCTCTTCACAATTTCTAGTCACTTCATCTCCTCCACTCTCCTTTCTCTCCTTACAATTCCAATAAATTTCATAAAAAATATTACTAGTCATCCCTTTGACCACTATCTCTACCATATCCATCATTTATTCCACTTTTCCATATGTATCCATCTATTTTTCCACTTGCATTGTAATACCATATTATTTCATCTCCTAGCTTACTCAAGCCTTTTTCCAGGAATTGGTAGCAAATGTACTTTCTAAGGTCAAAAAATAATTGTTGTCCTAGAAAAATGTTGCTTTAGAAAATTCTCCACCACATGTAGTTCTAGAGCCTCCATCCTTAGAAGGCATTGACCTATAGACACATAAAAATGGCCTAGACCCGCAAACAACATTTTTTTATATCTTGATTCGTCTCAACATAATTAAAATATTTAATTATGTCCTATTGTCCAATGTCAACTATTGATTAAATAATTTCTTAATTATTTAATTAATACATGTCTTTTATTCCTCCTGACTATTTAAATAAATTACATTTATTATTTAAATACGTCGGTAATTGCTTATGTCACTCTATAATTAAATAAATTCCTAAATTTATTTAATTATTATTAGTCCATTACTTCCTCATGATTATTTAAATAAATAAACTTTATTTATTAATTTAATATGTCATTAGTTATTTATGTCTACTCATAATTAAATAAATTCCTATTCTTTATTTAATTATTATCCTCTCCAACTTTCTTTCTAATTTTAAATAAATTTTTTTATTTAAAATCACCCACTTTCTAATTTTTCTTCACAATTGAATAATTTTAATTATTAAATTGTCTTATTGACTTTCTTTCTAAATTTCAATAAAAGTATTTTATTTAAATTGGCAATTTCCCTCTTTCCAAGTAAATATTTTTAAATTATTATTATTTACTGTCACATGAATTCACCATTTTTGAATTAATTTAAATTATTAATTTCAAAATAGCATTTCTCTCCACAAAAGTAAGTTATTTCTAAAATGACTTCATTTTCTATCTCATCCTTTTTCTACTTGCTAATTCTCATCTCACTGTCACAACTAATTTCATTCCTTGATTTAATTTCTTAAATTAAATCTTGTCCACTCAATTTGAATTTCATCCTAGAGTTTCCCTAACCCTAATTAAGGGGTTGTTATTTTGAATCTTGACCACATATTCTAGGGCACTTATCAATCTGTAATCTCATTTGTCCACACAAAATTGCCTTTTCTATAAAATGCCAATTTTGTCTTCATTTCGACATCTCTTGAATCTTTGAATTAGATATCTCTCAACTTCTTCTCCTTATTCATGCATTTTTGCATTTATTTATTTAAATCCTTCAAATATTTGCATAGGTCCACATTATAGTCAATAGTTTGCTCGTAGCATCTGAGGGCATGCTTCACACAACTACAAATCAAGATGGTGTAATAGAGGTCAACCATCGAGATTGAAGGCAATCGGTAGTTGTACGGTTTTTGTTTTGTTGATTTGCAGGAACAGGTGTACGGAAGGACACATTTTCCATTTTTTACCACACCAGTGCTCTGTTGTACCGCATCCACATTACAAATGATGCAAGTGCTTTGTCGAGCCGCAATTGATAGAAATTGAGCCGCAATCGCCATATCAAGCCACAATTGACAGAAACTGAGCCACAATCGCCTTTTCAAGCCGCAATTGATAGATATAGTGACACATTCGCCATATCAAGCTGCATTTGCTCTGTTGCGATGTAAATGACTGGTAAAAATTTCTTTTTTTAGTGTCCTATTTTTTGCTTCTAGATTAGAGATTTTTTGAGGTACTAATATTTCTGTGATAGCCTGTGTCAAGCTGGAGTCTAACAAAAATTTCTTGATTGTTTATTTCATTTAATTTCACAATCATGCATTTTTTCACTCATGGGTTAAAATGAACAAACATGCAAGTGCATAAGGCTAAAAAGAACAATACACTTTATTTTACACGGGGTTTAAAATTAACTTCTAGTTAGAAAATACTAGAAACGGATAAAATGAGCTCCATGCCTTTTATGTTTGTCAACACATTTGATTTTGGATTTAAAATGAACAACATGCTAGTGTGAGTTAGCATATTCATGTGCTCTCTCTTTGTTTTTCAACAAAGATTGATTGAACTATGACTATGTTGGCTTTCCTTTATTAAGCCTTAGATTTTGGGCTTGCTTTGGTGGGAAAAAGTACTCACCCCAAAGCGACTCAAACTAGGAACACGCTAAAGCCAAGTGACGCCCAACCAATATATAAATTTTAATGTTAAGGAAAGCTTAGCATTACAGAACTTCCTACGGACCAACAATTTACTCCCCAGTACCCTTGTGGTGCATCAAAACTTGTAGAGCGTAACCTCTGCAGATTGGGATGATAATGCCTCTCGCGTGGATTTTTGAACGGGTGCTTGAAATAAATCCTTTGTTTTAGAAAAACCAAAAACCCTCTATTCTTTGGTGCAACAATGGTCATTGCCAAGGCACCCACAGTTGCCCAGTTCTTAGTAGAAATGATCAATCTTCCATGGGAGTTTCATGGAGATTGGAAGCTTGGTTGCCCTGAGAAGTGAGTGCACTGTAAGGGGGAGCCCGTGGGGCCAAGCTTCTGAATTCATTCGCTAAGGATATGCGGTTCGTGGGATCCATAAGAATATTGTCTTTGCAGTGATAAGATTTTTGTGCACGTTTTCCAACTATTTTTAGACAAATGAACATCAAATTTTCCAAAATTTGAAACAAACTTGCCAAACAAAATCTTTGCAATCTGCCTGAAATTTTGTCAAAACACTTTTCGCGACGCATTCATCATATTGCACCACAATTTCCTAATTCTGAGTCACATCTGCTATGTTAAGCCACAATTGACAATTTCAACACCACAATTTCTTTGTCGGACTGCATGTGAAATCCTAAAGGCTGGATTTACCATTTTTTGCAACACCTACTAAATCATGCAACACATTTGATATATTGCAACACATTTGCCAAAATCTATGATGCATCTGAGTATTATGCAACCCATTTTCCTTCCTGAAACACAATTGCTTCTGATAACAACACATTTGACATTGCAACGCATTTGAAACCTTAAGTGACACATTTTCCTGTCAATTAAAGAACTTTATTGCTGTTAGAAACCCGAGGGAAAACATTTTACAAGTAGATTTTCCTGACATAGTTTTCCAGCAGCATCTGTCCAAAACAAAAACCAACACTTGTCCAGGTCATCCATCTTTGCATTTTTTTAAATTTTAATTTAGCTTGCAATCCATCATCATCCTCATAGGCAAAGTCTTAAGTGCTCAAATTTTTTGCACACCTTTGGGATAGGCAAACTTTCCTTACTTTGTCAAACCCATGTCTCAAAAATACGTTGTCATTGGACCAAGTAAAAAACAAATCAATCCTAAGTCATTGTCCTTTGGTGTGCTACTTCCAATTGATAAGTCTAGTGTGGAAATCTCACCTTGTCCTTTTGTCATCTTGTCCTTCAAACCGATCCTTTGACAATCCAAATTGAGACATTAGCCAAACTTTGAATGGTTAGAATTGTTTTTCCTAAAAATCATTTGACATAGGACACTCATTTGAGTCTTCATTACCAATTTTTATTTGACATTCCTTTTTGTCCTCATAGCCTTAGTCTCATTCCATCCACCATCATGTCTTCAAGTCACTATGACATGCTTGCTAGTCGAATTGAATGCCAATTCAGTAGTAATGGTCAAGCACAACTTGCTAGGGCCTTCAAAACACTATACCTCCAATCCAAGTCCAAATTTACAACCCCTAGCCCTCCATCCATCTATCCATCTACTATCAAGAGTCCCCTAACACCATCCATGGCACTAAGTCACAACAAACGTCCATTAGTCATACCCACCCTAACTTTGACAAGGGAAATCAGCCATCCATCAATCCAGTCCAAGCCTCCACGTCATATCCTAGTCCTTCATCCTATCCTAGTCCCCCACCCATGTCATAATCTAATCCTCCATTCACATCACATCCTAGTCCTCCATCCACGTCATATCCTATTCATGCATTCATGACCTATCCTAGCCCATCATCCCTCAACCAAGTCCAAACCTCCATGTCATATCCTAGTCCATTATACACCAATCCATTCCAAGACACTCCTTCCAAACATACATTTAGTCATGAAGGCACATTTGGTTATGGTCTCCAAAGTCCCATATTCTTACCTACACTTGAGGATACATGTCAAGAGGCAAGTCCAAAACATGACATCATAACATCATCATCTTGTCTAGATCAAAGTAGTCTATTGGACCCCATCTTTACATCCATTCAAGAGGTCCTCCTAGACAATCATGGCATACCAAATACACTATCCTTGGTCAAGAGTCCATCCACAACCATGTCATGCAAGATGAACCTATCCTTGGTCAAGACCATATTTTTGATCATGTCATTCCAATTGAGCCCATCTTTGATCAAGACATTAATTTTGAAGAATTCCAAAATGATCCACTCCTTGACCTTTATGCCCTTCATGATGAAACATTTGAAGATGACCCTCTCCAAGCTTCCAACATTGACACTACCAACAATGAGACACTTGCCTCCATGGGACAAATAGATGATCTACCACTAGAACAAGAGTCTCTTAGCATGGACATATTTGCAAATGATCAAGCTATAACTGAATTGAGTGGGCTCTATGACAATGACCATGAAGACAGTTTCGACATCAACTTCGAAGCACCAACAAAATCATCAGAATCTGATATGTGAGAAAATTAAATTGAAGATGTCAGTCAAAAATCTGTCCACCATGTCAGTGAAGCTACAACATCCTATCAATTAGGATCATCTATCTTTTTCAGAGCAAGATTTCTTACATATCAGAATATTTCGAGCATTAATTTCCATAATAAGGATGTGTTAGCATCTTGCTTCCACAATAACAAGTACCCCATCACAAACAAAAAATTTCAGAATATGAATTATCAAGGAAAAGGATTAGGCCTACACAAGCAAGGAATTTTGGAACCCGTTCAAGTTCAAGAACATTACGGACATCAAGGTCTTGGCTATTCATCAGTTAGAAAATCTAATGATGTTAGTGTTCCCTCCTCGATATTGGGGGCAACTTTATCAGGTACAAACATCAAAATGGGTATCATGAGTAGTCCTTGTCATAAGATTGTTGCTAACACCCCTTTCCTCCACATCCCAAACCATCATTCCATCATGAATAAATCATCCACATGGAACCAACATTCTTAAAAATCCAAAATCCAAAATCAAATGTCAAAGGTCAAGGAATCAATCAACAATACAAGTGGACAAATGAAGCTAAAATGGATCCCAAAACAAAATGGGTCAAGTCAAGAAAAGAATGAATCAGGAAAAGGAAATATGTAAAATACAAAAGTCAATCAAAATGTGGAGCCACCGCATAAGAGGACTCCCACATATAATACACGTCCACCTCCGTCAAAATGGCCATCAAAAAAGACATAAAAATGTTGGTTCCAAACAACATCCTAATTCAACACCTAAAGTTTGGAAAATAAAAACCAATACATCCAAACATCCAACCAACCCGTCCACGTCCTCCATCATCTGTCATAATCCTACATCCTCCTTAAAGTCCAAACATCCCATGTTGCAAATCCATCACATTTTGGCAGCAACTCTCTATCATAAGGACTCTCATGGCACTCTATTGCGATGTGCGTATTCTGATAAGACCAACTCTAGTATCAACAAGGATCACAATGACATCGATCAACTATATGCAAGCGCTATCATCCTGACAAGGCAACTAATGTAGAAAGGTCACTATTGGCATGTCATGGAACCAGTATCTACATCGACATCGTCAAAGGATTCAACAAAATCAATGGTCATCTAAAGCAGCAAGGCTAATCGACAAAAAATCCAAAACTTAAAAATACAAAAAAAGAAGTGAAAAATCAAAAAAATCGTCACCTTGATGAAAGCTTGGCAAACAGGCGTCTTGGTGACACCAAATAAATAAAATTAAAAAATATCAAAAATAGTAAAGAGAAAACTTTCGTCCAACCGTGAAAGCCTGGAAAACAGGCACTTTGGATAAGTACCATGATGAAAACCTTGCAAATAGGCATCATGTGTAGAATAAATCATCTATGTGGACCATTGCACTTGGGGGCAAGTCATCTCATCTCCCATTCCCTTCGCATGACATTTCCATCTACCCATCTAAGCCCTATTATGTCCATCTATTTTCCCACCTATTTCGATCTTGACAAAGACAGGCACAAACATAAATCATGCTTTGGGAAAACTCTTGAAATGTCTATCTTTTGGTCATACACTAGTCACAAAATATCACGTCATTACCTTCATAGCCTCCTTTTCACTATGTGACATCATCCTTGGAGACGATATGATGATTCTCCTAGTCGAAGCCATCCACGTTTCGTATATTTTACCTATCACCCATCTTGGTTTCCCTTGTCAATGGCCTAAAGATCCATTGTCATTCCATCTAGTCCTCACCAATTCATTCCAAATGCAACAATATGGAAAACCTAGCACATTATCCAAAACATTCCTTGGCTTTGTCCCTGGCCCTGCTGCACACTTTTATCCTCTTGTCATATCTTTGTCATCTTCACGTTGTTTCGGAATGTGTCCTTCCCATGTCAAACAATGTTGTTATCATCATTATCACCTGCCAATTGGTATTTAGCTTGACTATTATCAAAATCATGTTTGTCCTTGGATTCATGTGCGTCGGCATCATTCACATGCATTTTGTCACAATTTTTGTAAAACATCAAAAAGTCATAAAAATTACAAAAAGTCCTAAAAAAAGACCTAAAAATTAGAAAAAGTCTTGAAAAAAGACCTAAAAATTGGAAAATGTCCTGAGAAAATACAAAATTATCTAAATCAATGTCAAAATCGCAAAAACAGAGTTAAAGTCAAAGTTTGTCCTATCAGTCCCATCAATCACGTCAGTCAATATTTATTCCAATCTGAACTACGTTGTCTTTGCGCACTTGCTACATAGGCAAGATTCATCTTTGAATCCCCAAGACATTAGGTCAGCCCTTTTAGGTTTGTCAAAATAAAACTCATAAGTCAAACATGGTCGCATCGATCAAATAAAGCAGACATAGTTGCACTTGACACAAGACAGTCATTCAAAATGCCAGTGTTAAAATTGGTCAAAATCAAACAACAACTAAGTCAATCAATCATACAATCAAAATCAGTCAACTTGCCAAAACATTAGTCAACATGTCAATCTCGTCACTTTTTGGTCCTTCTCAAGATGTGTCCTTCTTGGATTTGGACCCCGTCAAAATCTCATTTGACTTTTTAGGATGTGTCCTTCCTGACCTTAGGCACCATCAAATCGTCAAAACTATCAACCTATCAAACAATTAATCTTCGACAAACAAACATTGGCAATACAATTGAATGGCTGTTAATTTTTGGATATTTTTTCTTTATCTTTTTATTGACTTGTCTTTTTGTCATGTTACTAGATACCTCGAGGATGTCCCATCAAGGATTTAGAGGTGCAATGACATCTCATCACCTATTTTTTTTTTCTTTAACTGTCGTGTGTGGATTGTCTTGACAAAAAGACTGGGGCAAATTGGCCTCTAGTATGAGTTATGACATTCCTTGTCTACGATCGTCTGTTTTGTAAGTGGATGACCTTGCACACCTTGGTCTATATCATACCATGGTATTTGTTGTCCATTTGTGTCATTTTTACCGCCCAATGATGATTCGAGCAACACTTACTAGTACCTTGGCAAATATTGAAGGATTCTAGCATGCATTTATTTTTTTACACTTACATTTCCTTCTATCCTAATATTTATCTTTTTCTCTCTAACATTTCTTCTAGTCCGCATTATTATCATCCTTATCTATCTTTCCTATATAATTTTTTCTTTCATCTTCTAGTCTTTCTAATCCATTTCGAGAGCCCACTCATATTCTCAAAACCCAACTGTCCTCTCGAGGGGGCATACTGCCACCTCCTCGTCGTTCTTCCTCATCTTATTTTGCACTTGGGCATATTCTTGACTTGTTTTCTTTGCGACAAGTTGCATTATGACAAAGAGGGGCAAATGTAGACACATAAAAATGGCCTAGACCCGCAAACCACATTTTTCTATATCTTGCTTCGTCTCAACATAATTAGAATATTTAATTATGTCCTATAGTCCAATGTCAACTATTGATTAAATAATTTCTTAATTATTTAATTAATTCACGTCTTTTTTTCCTCCTGACTATTTAAATAAATTACATTTATTATTTAAATATGTCGCTAATTGCTTATGTCACTCTATAATTAAATAAATTCCTAAATTTATTTAATTATTATTAGTCCATTACTTCCTCATGATTATTTAAATAAATAAACTTTATTTATTTATTTAATAAGTCATTAATTATTTATGTCTACTCATAATTAAATAAATTCCCATTCTTTATTTAATTATTATCCTCTCCAACTTTCTTTCTAATTTTAAATAAAATCATTTATTTAAAATCACCCACTTTCTAATTTTCCTCCACAATTGAATAATTTTAATTATTAAATTGTCTTATTGATTTTCTTTCTAAATTTCAATAAAAGTATTTTATTTAAATTGGCAATTTCCCTCTTTCCAAGTAAATAATTTTAAATTATTATTATTTACTGTCACATGAATTCACCATTTTGGAATTAATTTAAAATATTAATTTCAAAATAACATTTCTCTCCACAAAAGTAAGTTATCTCTAGAATGACTTGATTTTCTATCTCATCCTTTTTCTACTTGCTAATTCATCTCACTATCACAACTAATTTCATTCCTTGATTTAATTTCTTAAATTAAATCTTGTCCACTCAATTTAAATTTCATCCTAGAGTTTCCCTAACCCTAATTAAGGGGTTGTTATTTTGAATCTTGACCACAGATTCTAGGGCACTTATCAATCTTTAATCTCATTCGTCCACACAAAATTGCCTTTTCTATAAAATGCCAATTTTGTCCTCATTTCAACATCTCTTGAATCTTTGAATTAGATATCTCTCAACTTCTTCTTTTTATTCATGCATTTTTGCATTTATTTATTAAAATCCTTCAAATATTTGCATAGGTCCACATTATAGTCAATAGTTTGCTCGCAAGATCTGAGGGCATGCTTCACACAACTGCAAATCAAGAAGGTGTAATGGAGGTCAACCATGGAGATTGAAGGCATTCGGTGAGCCCGATCCATTTGTTTTCATTCATTTTTCCTTTGCACTCTATTATTGTGTAGGTTTGTTTTTGTTTGTTTTAATAAAGAGAACTCAAAACAATTACCCTATGTTACATGACCAAGTATATAAGGATTTGAAATATTATAATATTTGTAGTATGGATGATAGTGTTGCTACCTTAATCTCACTCCTCACTCTCAATATTAACATCCCCATTCAAAATTTTGGTTAAAGTCATAAGTCGGGTGGTGTTTTATTAAGAGTTGTGAACTTGGGCAGTGATTTCACTAGTTCATATAACTTCCCCTTTTATCGCCCCTTTGTTAGGTTCTTTATTTTCTCATGGGTGGTGTTTTATGGCATTGGTGTAACTTCCCAAACACTCTAAGTCCTCCATTTGGAATGTTGGCAATCCATACTCGAGCTTCATGAATTAGCCGAAAAGACTACCAGTGATAAGCTTCAAAGTTTTTCAAGTTTGAGCAGGAGTTTAAGTGGTTTCTAAAACTATTGGTGTTGTTTTTTTAGTTTTGTGAACTTCTCTGTTTACCACCCAAAAGCATTTTTGAAAAGGAATTAAGGAAACAATAGTGCAATTGTTAAAATTAAGTTGCATTCCAATTTTAAAATGATAAGGCCACTGATATAGAAGAAAATAATAGATGCCATCCATATGAAATATAAGAAATCAAAATTGAATTGCATAGAAAATAATGCAAACACTAGAGATACAAAAACTCTACAATTTTATTGTATATTTATATATATATTGATGGTGTTACAAAATTCATTATTCAATTAAAAAATTAGGGGCATCAAAACTGTTGGATGTTGTGGTTGTGTTGTTGATATGCGGTTATCATTGATGTCAAAACTATTAACATTGATGATTCTGAAGGCTGTATATGTCGAGGATATTGAGAAAATTAGAATAAATATGTTGTAGGCAGTCTGTGAAGCCGTGAAGATCAGAGTGGTGGAAATTTGTGTACATTGATAATCATAAGTCACACATTAATGGTTTTGTTTCTGAGCTTATCTAGTATGTTCTCTGGAAGTTTTAGAGGTGCACATCAAGATTGGAGTGAGTTATGAGTTTCTGAGTTCCTACAGTTATTCTGTTACTGTAGCAGGTGTTTCTAGAAGAAGAGAATGCAATTCTGGTAAATTAAGTTGTTGTGTATGCTACTGTGATGTTCAATGATGTTTCTAGATCGTACTCTATCATTTTTGTACCCCCACGTTGATCGGTGTGATCGTGATCAAATATTTTTCCTTTGTGTGTTCGAGTTTGTAATTCATTTATTATTTATTTGTGGTGGACAAAGTTTTTGATGTAAATTCATGTAGCACATATATAAGAAAAATTGTTTCCTCATTTTGAAGTATGCTCGGCGAATGTATGTGAAGTGTGTGTAAGATATATGCGAATAAAGATAATATCATTCGATTGTAGTGTAGAGTGTGAAGAAGTTTGAGTGAAGTGTGAAGAAGTATTTTTGTGCCTAACTGGAACTGTCATCAAGCTTTTGAAGAAGCTAATTTCTCAATTCAAAACTTATCAGATGGATTTAATCTGATTATTTTATGTAAGGTAGTGAGCCTTCCCTTCCGAGTAGTGAGCTCTAGGCAGTGTGCCTAAATGCATGTGTATTCCTTATTCATTTTCATTATAATTTTAACAGGGTATAATTATTGATTAACCTCCACCATGGTTTTTCCCCTAACAGGGTTTCCACACAAAAATCTTGGTGTTGTGTGTTTCTGATATGTTATTGATTCTTGCTTTCACTGTTAATTATTAGATCTAAGATTAAACGTTGATAAAGTAATATAAGTTTTAAATTTTGTAACAACTGATTTACCCCCCCCTCTTAGGTGTCTATTCTTGTTTTTCCAAAAAAAACAACATTTTCTTTAGGAACACAGGGAAAACATGAGCACACAGATTCCTTCCACCATGACTTGGAGACGCTCTATCTAGGCGGGTGACAACAGATTCTCATGAGACAGTGAAAATTGGGAAAACAACCCCATATTATTCCTCACCAGCCCTACACGATGAAGTGTTACCACTTCCTTGTTGGCTTCATTCTGAGTCACAGTGGCAACGCAAATGACGTCACCAACCAGTCTGCTTTGTGGATAGTTGTTGAGATCAATGATGACCATATTAACTCTGTGGAGAAACTTAGGTCAAACCAGATGCTTTGTTGCTCTCATTCCTCAGTCACAATGTCCAGAGGTGCAAAAAATAGTGTACATAAAATGGTCCAAGAGCATAGAATTGTGTACATGCACTTGATTTAGGAATGTTGTTCCTAGTATACTGTGTAACACCTCCTCTTCTATCTCACTCTGGATGACTAATACTTCTTTCAGCTAGTCGAAAAATCACTTGAAGAGGGGACTACACTCGATCTCCTCAATGACAATGAAGTCATTCATGGACACTCCATCGCTTTGAGCACTTGCCATATTGGATACTACAAGATAGTGAAATGTGGTGGTGCTTGTTGAATTTATAGAAGGTTGGTGAGACATTTGAGCTAAAGATTGATCGGATGATAGGATGGTGATGTGATCGAATTAACTATTGATATGGCCAATATTTAATTTATATTCCCAATTGATCTTTAGGTTGGAAAGATTGCATGTGAAATTTCATTGCACACCTGAGAATAGCTATTTAATTCTTAGTTTGTGAAGAATGCCAACTACACAAGAATTAACGGCCACGAGGCGAGAATTAAAATAAGAAATGTCTAGTTATTGCCTAATGCCATTGACAATGTAATCATTCCAACCATTCATCGTTTCCTGACTATCAATTTTCAAGATGGATATTTAAATGACAAGAAATCGTTACTATGTTTGGAAACTGATTAGTAACCATCAAGAAAGGAGAAGGGCCACTATATCTAGGAGGAAAATAATCTAGTTCATGCCCGATTCTTGAAGGGTGCATTGTGTTGTATTCAAGGGAGGAACATTTTTATTCTACTATGAATTCAATTCATGTTGTAATAACTCATAATCTATGAGTTGTGAGTTTTGAATGTAATACAGATTGTACTGACCTGTGTGTCATTTGTGTAATAATAGTATATTTTTCTGAGTGAAATCTTTCCTTCTGCATTTATTTCATTTATTGTAATTATGAAGCTTTTCTATTTCATTTATATCAGTCATTTGTCATTTCAGTTTGTGTGCTAGTTGATTAATGATTCTCTAAGGTTTATTTCACATTAGCAACATTTTTATGGGTTGATACTTAATGCCTTTATTGGTTTCTAGTTAAAAGCATATTATTTATCCATTAAATCATACGAGGGAGTTGTACCTCCAAAATTCAAAGGAAAGTCACAAATGCAACTGTGACATTTCCAGAGTTGTTAGTGGCTTGGCCCTAGTGCATTATGGGCTAAAGAGTTGATAATTTTAGACATATTTCTTAAAGTCCAATCCATTCGCTAACAAGTACAACACCTCCTATGGATGATAAAAATTTTATGGAGAATTTAGATCACAATGTGAATGCTACTAATGAAATATTAAAGGACCAATCCACATGCCTTTTTGAGGAGTTAAAACATCAAGTATCTCATGAAATTCTATCTAGTGGAATTTTTTCTAAACTAGAGCTACCTACTTCCAAACTTGATAAAGAGTTAGATCCAAAGGACCAAAGTTCAAACAATGAAAAATTTAATGAGGGAGATGATCAACAAGAAATTCCTAATTATTATCCACCACAACAACAACCAATTACTAATTCTTTTACTCTAGAGTGGATGTAATCAAGATTGAAATAGAATCTACCTTTATTTGAGACTCCTACATTGAATTTGGATAACTTTATTAATAGTATTGAGAATCCAAAATATCCATTCAATGTCATTTTTACAAGGATGCTATATGTTCAATATTTATATACTTTGTAACTCTAATAGTGGTAAAATACAATAGGGATATCAGACCAAATGATTTTAATATTTCCACAATAAATATGGGTCCAACTACCATATTCTAGGAAATTCAAGAGTTATAGGGCTTTGTGAATACAATTTTCCAAAGAATAAGGATTATTTGACAAAATATTAATTAAAGGTGTAAGTGATTGAGCTACATGATTAAATTAAGCATCTTGTGGGATATTTATGAAAGGATCATAAAATTGTAGTTCCTCCAATGATGGGTGATCCCACAATAGTGGTTTACAATTTTTGGCCAAACTGGACACTGCAATTATTATTTTTAACTAAATCTTCATATTTGGGAACCTATAGAGGCTAAATCGTGAGGAATTTGGAGATGATAAAAACTAGAGTCTCATCAAATTTTGTCTATAGATTCTAAAAATATTTTTTTCAAAATTTCTGGAATCAAATTGCACTTTTTTTTCCATCTCCCACGAAAATTGGTTTTTTTTACAGAAAACAACATTTTTAAAAAGTGACGCTCACCGTATACAACATAAATTTTTTTTGTATAAAGGATAAAATTCTATTTTTTTCAAATTTAGATTTGTAACTACGATATCTAGTACTTGCATTTGGTCTAATAGTTTTTTATTGATTTTTTTTTTTCTTAATCAAGTTTCGAAATCAAACTAATTGCAATTCAGACATAGGCAGACTGTATACAACATAACTTTTTCTGTATGTATCAAAATTCATTTTTTTTTTTTTAATGGATCAAGGACATTAATACCCAGCCTCAACATGTTTTTTAAATTTTTATTTTGATAATCTGCTATTTTTCCACACGTGCAAAACAAAGAGCTTGACTTTTAGTGAAAAACCTATGTTTAATAAAACTAAAAAAACACATACATAATAAAACCAAAACATATTAAAATTTAATTCATTGGATAGCTCGTTCTGAGGACTACCATCTTCCAGTTGGGTTTGTGAAGTATCCTCCATTTTCATCATCAACCCGATCTCCAAAGGGCAAAATTCTGCTAAAATTTGGTGGAAGAGGGGGAGAAGGGAAAAAAAGGGGGGTTCAAGCGAACCCCCCTTCGAACAAACCCCCCTTCGTTTGGAAGGGTGAAGGGGGGTTCGCTTGAACCCCCTTTTTTTTGAATTCCCCATAAGGGAACGTGGCATCACAGGGTTTGAGTGAACCCACCATGCAAAAGGGGGTTCACTCAAACTAGGGATTCGACCGAACCCCTCTTTTGGGTTCGTGTGAACCCCCTAGTTTGAACGAACCCTTTAAAACATGAAGTTTTCAATGCATGGGAATTTTCTCAAATTTCCTTCCTCATAAAAATTGTACACCACTATTATGGGTTTACCCTGATCCTATCCAAGAAATAAGTAAAGGAAATTGATAAAATGAGGTATATGAACCAAGAAAATCAATATGTTTTTGGAAGATATTTATAATCAAGGTTTTCATGCTATTGATGAGGCAATACATGTTCAAAAGGATTTATTCTCTTTGGGGAGGAACATGAATACTCTCATGGATGATTACAAGGGAAACAAAAAGTTCAATTTCTAGATTTTCCCATAGATAGAAGCAATATGCAATTTGTCTCTTGATATTGCATCTCAAGAGTCTCTAAATAACTCTCCTCTCTAGAGGGGAAATTTAATCACTTCATATTATTTGAAGTAATATTAATTAAAAAACCTTACAACTTTGGGTGATTTCTAATATTTCCTATAATTTGGAATGATAAATATTTACTACATCAAATTGGGCTAAATTTTAAAGAGCCACAAACATGCTTTTTCTACCTTCTTTTTTACCTCAAAAGTACCATTTATCTTTTTCTAATCATTTATGTATTTAAAAAATATTATTTCCTTCTTGTTTCAAAATAAAATCCTTCAATTTTGTCTTGGTTAGATTCTTAGTTTTACCTTTTCCTTCCTCTCTTGGGGGAATATTTTAGAAGGAAAATTGCCTTTATTTCATTTAATTTGACTACATGAATTAGTATTTGTGCCTCAAGTTCTTCCATGGTCCTTTTAAAGAATTCCATAAAATAAAACTCTATAATCATCACATCATTATTCATCATCTACTCTTCAAATTTAAAATAGGATTTATTTTATTATTTCCCCCTTTTTTGAGTAATATCCATCTTTCTTGGCCAATTATTATCCTTTTTATTTATTTCACAAATTTTATTTCCAACTATGTGCTTCTCCTTTAGTTTGATGAAGTTGTCTCTATCCTTTCTATAATCCTTTGGGTTTCTCACATGCTAGATAATTTCTTGGATAATCAAGCATTTTCTTATTTAGTGACCAGTTTCATGTCATTCCTACATCTAAAAGGAAGAATTTCATAATAAAGGGCCTAGATCCATTCAACTTATCCTACTTTTCATATGGTGCTTTTATGAATAGAGACGATGAGATCAAGCTCCTCGTAGATCTAGGTTGAATTTGAATTGAAAGGCCCTTGTGACATGATAAATCCTAGATATATCAATTACCACTCAAATATTTCACAATCATCTACAAAATTATAAGGAGAGCATAATTCTTAAGGAATAACATACATGTATATCCAAATTGAAGTTGTATAAGGAATTTTATCTAAGGTTTTGAAACATAGATACTAATACTTAATGAAGAGGTCAACATTCTAGAATAAATATGAACCTTCCCCAAAGACACCATCTCTAACAAATTCATTAGAAAAGATGGCAATGAAATATCCTTTGGCACGTGAGTAGATTCCATACTCTCCTCTAGTTCTCTATTTTCTTTGATCCCAATGAGTAAATCATTTGTTCTATTCAATTTTTAACCTAAGGTGGAAAGGAAAATACTAAATTATATTTTATTTAGAGAAGGGGTAAAATAAAAGAGAAAAGATGAAATTATAAGATGTGATAATTATAATATTTAATAAATAAACCATTTATTATTTTAAAGGGTGTGATTAATAAATGAGTGGATATGTTGGTTGTTCAAATAGCTACACAAATTCTATATTCTAAGTTGTAACCCTATATTCCTTTGGTATATTATGTCTTCTCTTACTTGGATATGAAGTTTAGCAATGAACATTGGAAAAGGAGCATGCAAAGTGTTTCTAGATACAAAGTATATCTTAGATTGCATGCCATCCAATTAAATTATGAATGAATATTTGATATTATTTTTCTCCTAGAATGTGGTAATATGTTAAGGACCTTGCATCCATTAATGAAGATAAAGAAAGGCCAAAATATAGAGAATTCATCAAATACATGTACTTGGTTCATTAAAATTTAATATAAATAATTTAAAGTTTCATTCGTAATTTGGAATTACAACTATAGTTATTTATTTGTTTACCTATCTATATTAAATGTCATGTATTAAATTATTAAATATGTATTTTACATTCAATAATTTTGTTAGATTAACATAATTGAAATAAATTTTTGTTCCTAGGAATCTACAAATTAGCCTTTGATAGTGTATACAGGATACATCTCTCCTAACTTCATAATCATTTTGGTTGATGATTGTTTATTTCTTGAAAGCTAGTATACAAGGGTTAGAAACCCTATTTAGTTAATCCACCTTCTTCTCGCCTCGAGCACTAGCATGATTGTGTTGATTTTTGTCTTTAACTTGAAAGGATAAAATGTGGTCAACATATCTCTAAATAGGCGAAGAGGAGGAAAGATCCCCCCAAACTATAATCATGAAGGAAAATCCAACCAACACAAATTACCAAGCACACCAAAATTTTAATGCAACCTAAAGAAATTGAAGAGAGTAAACCCTAGTAGATCCCATTCTCCTCAACCAATGTCCAATATTCATGTAATGTATATATAAATTAGAAATGCCATAAAGAACTATGAGCCTTAATTACTGTAATATTAAAAAAAATATTAAGAACTATTGTTGTTCTATATATCATCCTTAACCTACTATTTATGTGTCAATGCAATGACCTTCATTTGACACAAATCATGTTGTTAAGTAGTGGTATTTATCCATATTTATTAAACCAATTTACTACTATGGAAGAGGACATGATCTCTAGATAGGCTACATTTTTGTCCCTCAAACCTAAATAGTAAGTTGATTTTTAACACAAATTTTTTGAACCTCTATTGTCAATTCAAGTGCTTAGAAATATATTTTTAGATCCATGTCATCAATGATATAGCTACATCAACTATGTCCTTGCTAAGTTGTTCAAGAACACTCTAAAATAGGCTATCCTAAAATATGTGCATCAATTCATGTATAAATGTTGAGCCTCTATTGCCAATTCAAGTGCTTAGAAATATTGTTTTAGGTCCATGTCATCAACGATATAGCTACATCAACTATGTCCTTGCTAAGTTGTTCAAGAACACTCCAAAATAGGCTATCCTAAAATATGTGCATCAATTCATGTATTATTATATACCTTACATGACAATACATGATTGATTATTTATTTTATCTGACTTATAAAATCAAGTACTTTGTCCACTGGTTATGTAAAGACATAACAAGTACTAGTTCTTAACTTCAAAATAATTTATTAAAATAAAAAATTGCGATTGCTTATAAAATTAAAAAAATGGTTGTTTTAGATCCTACATGATGTTTAGATCTTCTTCCCTAATATAATAAGAAACAAAACGTTTACCATAAAATACTAAAAAATAGTAAAACTCATGTTTAAATTTGATAATAATGTAAAGGCTCCCATAGTTAAGCAAAAATCTAATAATCATAAATATATTAGATGTCAAAAGACCATTACTTGCTTGACTTTTAAATATTATTTATAAAGTTGATGATTGATAAAAAAAATATTATTTTTACTTAGTAAATAGACAAAAATATTGTTTTGACAAATCACAATAAAAATAACAAATATATGATGATATATAAAATACACAAAATACACGATCCACAAATTTTAAACCGTCCTTTTTCTCTAAATCATAAAAACTAACTTATATGATAATATATAAGATACATAAATTTTAGACTAAACTTTTTAAAATATTTTAAAATAGTCAAAACCATAAACAAATTAATAAATGACACCATTTTTTTATAAAATTTTTTTACTTAATTTTTATTAAACTAACAAGATAATATTACATTATTCAACAAAAAAACGAATGATAAAAAAACACATCTCCAAAATCTAAATGAGAAAAAGTCTGAAACAAGGACTAAAAATGTAAAAACAAAGCTCATGAAAAATCAACAGTACGCAACTAAAACAGTCCCAACAGAAGGAGGATCTATATCATCAGAATTTCCCAGACAACTCCATAAATCCATTGAATCCAAGAAAATAAATTAAACATTTATCTTACTAAATGAAAGGTTTTCAAATTTTCAAATCATTTGATTTATAGAAAGTATAGTTGTTATGGGTATTCATCCTTACTCTTTTTTCATATAATATTCAATGAAAGATTTAGTATGATGTATTATTGACCAAAAAATATATATTTTTTTGATGAATAAGTGTCTATATTATCATTTATAAAATAGTGTTACACATATTCCAAAAGTAAAGAGGGTGGAAATAATTGCACACCTAAAATTCAAAGGGACAACAGTCCAAAACATAAAAGAAAGCCATTAATTGGCAAGAGCTGGAGCAAAGGGAGGAGGAGGAAGATCCGGATCATCCGGTTTATCTCATACATCAGTGAGTTGGAGTGTGATCCGAAACACTGATACAAAAACTTGCACACAATCAAATTCAGATACAGCAAAATTGTTACTATCATTTATGAAATAGTGTTACACATATTCAAAAAGTAAAGAGGGTGGAAATAATTGCACACCTATAATTCAAATGGGCAGCAGTCCAAAACATAAAAGCATAAAACAAAGCTGTTAACTGGTGAAAGCTAGAGCAGAAGGAGGAGGAGGAGGATCCCGATCATCCGGCTTATCTCATACATCAGTGAATTGTAGTGTGATACAAAACGTTGATACAAAAACTTACACACAATCAAATCCAGATACAGCAAAATTGTTGATAATATAGATTGTGAAAATCTAATAACATTGAGTTCCGAAATGTCCACGTAAAGATCCCAACCATTCTTATTCTTATATACAGAATACACAGTTCAATTCTGAAAACAAAACTGCCACAACCAAAAGAATTGCAAAACAGTAGGAATTACAAATATGCATTGTATATACCACATGCAATCTAAGAACAACCATACACGGAGAATCCAAAACTCAGAAAAATACAGATTGAGTAAACATGCAGCTGGCCTTTGTACAGTGATGTAGATAAACAAAAGCCTCGTGAAAACATCAAAATGTCATTACACAACTTGACAATCTTAGACAGTGGTGTGTCTCGTTAGTGGCGTGCAAAGGAATGTGCCTCGATTGGAATATGTCTATAAATGATAATTGGACAGAGGATATAAATCAAATTGGACTCAAGATATAAATCAGTATAATCAACCTCCACCAAGTGGCCTCCCATGTGATGTAATCGTACAGATAGATGTGATGTAATCGTACAGGGTGGGGAAGTCAGTGACTGTTGTGATCAACTTGACTACCACAAAAGCAATCATCATGTTAAGACTGATCTTAGCTTTCCATAACCATGTTCTCTCTAGAATTGTGTCTGTACTTTTGTCAGTCTCTTATTACTTCTAAATACATTCTTTTAACTGCTTTTAAGGCATTTCGTTGTTTCGCATGCTCCATTAGTTCTGTTGGTGGTTTCCAAGATATAGCTGAACCAGAGGTTGTGGGTGATCTGAGGGGCATATCTAAGGTAAAATAGAATGTTGATCTTCTGAATGGAAACGATCTATATTAGTTAATGTCGATAATAATTAAAACATTCTTAAAGTGAGGATTGCACAAAGATTGAGCAACGTGAGCATTGGATAACTAGAAAATCTACAAGGTCGGTACGATGATCCAAAAGTTTAGATGCGGATCAACCAAAATTTTAGAAAAACAATGTCAAGTAGGTAGGATCCTATTCGATGAATAGATGGTCTGCATAGTCCGACATGATCCGTAGAAACGAATTTCTACGTCATATTACCATTACAACTTGGGTGTTACTTTTTAACTGAGATATAGTTTCAATTCTATGAGATTTTGGTCTATTGATGAAGCTGAATGGTTCTAAATGATTCCATCAAGGATCAAATCTTGTTGAGTGCAAGGTCTTAACATCTTAAGGGATGAGGCTGAGATCATGCCCCCGAGCGACTCTAATGGAATGGATACCCCTTTTCTTAGTCAAGGAGGTTTTAACCAAATGCTCATGCTCCCATATCAAGTAACTAAAAGTATTATGTGGGTTTGATATAAAACCCTCCAACTACACACACAAACAAACAATTCCAACATATTTATCATAGGAATATAAAAATCATTGTATAAATAAGTAAAATTGAACATCAAGATACCAAGTTTTTAGAAGAGAACTCTAATAAGGTGAAAAACTCTAAGAAAAATATGTTATAAAAATTGTACTCACTATCATATTTATCCTTATAGGTATTTTTATGGCTCAAGGGTTGACTAGAGATTTCTTGTGTGTATATGTTTATAATAGAAATATGAAAAACATAGTATAAATAAGTAAAACAAAACATCAAGATACCAATTTTTTTAGAAGAAAACTTTAATAAGGTGAAAAACTCCAAGAAAAGTATGTTATAAGCATTGTACTTACTATCATATTTATCCTTATAGGTATTCTTATGTCTCAAAGGTTGACTAGAGCTTTCATAGTAGTTTGCATTGCTCCTTCATGCTTGTTCTCAACCTTGCAACTATAGAACCCCAACTCGAAGTCCACTTATAGATGAGAGTTCAATAACATCTAAAGGTTTCTAGCTAAGTCGAACCTTGGAAACTTATGTTATCAATATATATTGTTCCTCCACCTTTTCATGATGTGAAAAAAGGTAAAACACACAATTCAATGCAAAAAAAAAAGCGATATTCCATTCACTAGATGTATCAAGACAAATTTGCCAATTCAAATAATGAAGGAAATAAACATAATTTGATAGTTTACCAATATGATTGGCTATTTGATGCTAGTTTTAAAGAATTAATCATAATATTGATGTGTTTGCCACAATAATAATGTATTCTCATGAGATTTAGCAAGTTCACCCCTATTAAAAGCAACAAATTTTTCAAACTTCCTTTTATACTTGATGTTGATGTCTAGAACTTAAATGAAAATACACTTTAAGATGATCCAAACCTTCCCTACTACCTTACAATCCAATTTGCACATTTTCATGCATCACAAAACATTGATTTTGCGAAGAAAAGAATCCCATATTCACAAATATTGAGATGAACTCTCCACATGATTCTATTGTTCTAGCTTAGTGACCTTACTTTGAATCATATCTCCTTTAAGTTAAGAGTATTATGGTTAGAACAAGAAGCTTAGGAATCTAATCAAATGTGGGAATCTCTTTCCCACCTTTTATTTGGAAACTCACTCTTTTTGACATATCAACAATGTTTCATGTTGACCATGTTGGGTGTATCTCTCCTTGTCAAGGATAACATTGTTGTCTAGTTATTATTATTTCAAGACAAAAACTACACATGGGTATTAAGACAATATCGAATTATTCATCCAAAAAAGTGAGCTAAAAAAATGCAACTTGTTAACATTGAATATGGGGAAAGTATTCAAGGGTAGATTTTGTAGACATCGAAAATTGGTCTAGGCCTGCGAACACCACTTTCAACATAATTTTCTATAGTCTGTGGTCATGATTAAATAATGTTTATTATTTAATTAACCTTTCTAACACATATTTCCTCTATTAATTAAATACCCCTTTTTAATTAATTCATTAATTCATAAATGACCTTTATTCAACTTGGATAATTAAATAAATCATAATTATTTAATTATGTCGCTAACTAATTAATTCTTCCTTCTTAATTAAATAATTTATTATTTAATTATTATTTAATTACCCCTTTGTCATATTTCAACTATAATTAAATATTCTTTATTTAATTATTCATTTAACCCTCTTTATCTATAATTAAATATTTATTATTTAATTATTCAATTCCACCTTTACAACAGTCAAATTAAATAAATGATCTTTATTTATTTAATTAAATCTTTCATTTTTTGAATGTTGAATTAAATTAACATTTAGTTCATATTTAATTATTTATGACACATTCCTCTATCAATCAGTTGACTAATCATTCACTCACCTTCTGACTCAAGATCTATTTTTAGTTCTCGAGTTATCTTTGGGTTTAACACCTGATTATCTCTACGAGAGGACTCTCTATCACAACTAGTTGATTAACTAGTTCCAACTCATATGCATGATGAGTTTATTAATTAAATATCTTTGGGTTTAACACCTGATTGTCTCTACGAGAGGACTCTCTATCACAACTAGTTGATTAACTAGTTCCAACTCATATGCATGATGAGTTTATTAATTAAATATCTTTATTTAATTAATTAACTCATGTTTGCATTCGAATGCATTAGTTTTCGAGTTCCAACTTTGGCTTTTGCATACAAAATCTATTTCTTCTATTTTTGGAGATTAAGATCCCGAACTCGTGTTCTAACTCACGTTCTAACTTAGTCTCTATCTGCAGTCTTTCTTGAACTCGTGTTCTAACTCGCGTTCTATCTAACACAGAACTCACATCGCATGACATTCATCAATCTTATCCGTCAATCTCTCTTTCAATCTGAGCCAATCGTTCGAAAACCCAAAATCTATAAAATGGCCTGTCATTATCATTATTCCTCCTCCCGAAATCATACACCTTTGAGAAGAGACTTATCTTCGATATTTTGCTTAGACACTTGACGAAGTTATACTTGCATTCAACACAGAAATCTGAGGGAAAGAATACTGAAAAGGCAAAATGGAGAAGAACAATCAAGATAATTTGAAGGGGTGAACGCATATTCGGTGAGAGCTTTCCATTAATTTTTTTAGTTTGTTTAGTTTATTTCCTCGTTCTTTGTTTTCTTATTTTAGATTATTGTTTAGATTAGGATTAACATTGTTTATTCTAGTTTGTAGATTATTCATCATCATTCGAAAGATATATCTACTATTTTAATCTATAGTTACATATTTAATTTGAGATCATTTTGCCCCACCTTATCTATGAGTAGAAAAGGACCATATATTAGAGGTTTTATTTTCCCTAAAGATCATTGAAGCCTCTCGTTACCCAAGTATAATAATAAATTTTAATCAACTTAAAATTTATTCTCCATCATATATTGATCATGTAATTATGTATGTACATTTCTTGATCCCTCGAGTTTTTATAACATTTAGAGATGTATTTGTATAGCTTATTCAATTAATTTATCAACCTTTTCCACATCCAAGTATCTTTTCTCTAGTTATTTTCTCAATCATCATAAACAAAAACCAAGAGGACTAGTTCACAAATAACTAAAACAAGCCTTAACCAAAGATAAATTCATAGAAGAGTGAGCAACCCTATTTTAATTTTTTTATATGTATACCAAATAATCATCCCAACCCTTGGGATACTACCAGTTGTACCTTTGAATCACTTGTACCAATGTTATGTTCACTACCTCTATTTTCCCATATGGAGATGAAAATCCACTAACCATTTCAAATTTGCATCCATTCTACTCCAAAGTTTGCACCAAAAATTCTTGATAAATTGTGTAATTTTATCTAATATGATGATTTTTGAAAGCCTAAATTTATGTATCTACACATGGTTGAAAAATAAGTTAGATATATCACTCCTAGTTAATGTCTTTTTGCAAGCAATTAGAACATGCACATCTTAGTAAATTGTTCCACAACAAAAATGATAATTATTTCCATTCTCTTTGTCTAAAAAAACCACACATAAATTTCATAGAGATTCTTTCCCAATTTAACCTAGGAATTAACAAAGTTTGATATAGACCAAGCTTCGTATTGTTGGATTTTATTATATTACATAAGTGAAATATTACAAAATTGGAAATATCTACTTGTAGAAATGACCAAAATGTATATTGCTAAATATTTACAATTGTTTAAGTCAGACAAAATTTGGTGTTAGAATGTAGTAGTTTGTATCTTCACATATTTAGTATTTGGCCATGGATAAGAATGAATGAATTTATAAGCATACATAAAAGTAGTTATATGCATAATGATGAAATGGGAGGCTCTCCCTTTCAAATATGATCACAAAACCTCACTAAACACAATACAAGAAGGCTTCAAATACATAAAAAAAATAGAACATGGAAGATAAATCTACAAGCTATATTATATTCAAATACGCAAGGGCATGTGCACAATCATGATGAGCCAAAAAATGGCGATATGTAAGTTATATGATGGCCCATGTGGCTGATGACTTTTTTTTAACCCAAAATTGATGAAATGAAAAGGGTTTTTAAAGGATATTCTCAGCTTTCCACTTATATAAATTATGCTTTATTTTGAATTTAGTAAATTATTATTATTTATTTTCTATTTGAATTACGAGTAAAGTTCTGATTGATAGGTTGATTGAAAAAAATCTATAGATTTCAAATGGTATCACATTTTCCGAATACGAAACATGTGTCACATTCTATGCTTCGCATACTATAGGATTAAAAAAATAAATGAATTTCATAAATTTTTGACCAAGTTAAGGTGGTTAGACGTATATTTTTTTATATTTTTTAAAAGTTGTAATAAAAAATTCATAATTAATTATATACTTGGAAAAAAATTACAAAAAAATATGCATCACATCGGGACATGAGTCATTTACTTATATCTAAAATATTATAAAAAAAGTATTATCATTTTATTGTGGTTAGGGTGGTCAGACAGACACCTACTTATTTTTTCCCTGAAATTCAAGTACTACTGCATTGACATTTTAAATTTTCACCAAATAGATTTTTTTTTTTTCTAAATAAACCTAGTAGTTTAGAAACTACATTCAATTTGCTACAAATTCTATTCTTACATATTTTTAAAATAATATAGATAACTTATTCAAATTTTTACATCAAGTTTCTTAACTCTGTTTTTTCTAAATTTTATTGCCACTTAAAAGGGCCTGTTTTTTCCATGATGATCCTGCACATAGCCCCAAAAGATTACATAAAATTGAAGCTCATGGGCTCCCCTTCAATCCTACATGTAACACTTGCAACAAATGTGTCTTCAACAATCTAGCAAAATTTTGGCAGCATCTAGGTATGGAAACTCAACTTCTCCAAAGCCCTCCTTTCTAAATGAAAAGGAATCAATAAATAGAGAATGTACATGGAGAAAACCATTCATGGTTTCAAAAAACAACCTTCTAGTTCACCATCTTGAAAAATCCATGCCCAACTTTGGGATTTTCAAAATATGCAATAAGAAATAAGGTTCAATGCATACCAACCTTCACATGGGTGCCTAAACTCTACCCAATCAAATTTGGTTGGTTATGACATCTTATAGCCTCTTACATATTCCTTACAACTTGTCGGTTACAACTTTGCATGCAAATACATGCAAGCAACATGCAAGATTCTTTGCAACCCACTTTATGACAATTTATGACAAATGTACATGCAAACCATGCTAAAACCACTAAAAGACAAAACTATTTGTCCTCATCCTAAAGTGGATGTCCAAATGGAATATTCTCTCGCTAGATGCCTTTACTGTTTTACCGGGACCTATTTCCCATCAAATTTACATTTACATTTTTACACAAAAGGAAATTACATTGTTGCAAATGAAAAAATTATTCTCCTAACCCCTAAGCCCTTAAAAAAATAAAATAAAATTTAAATAAGAATATTTTTAGTTATGCAAGATTGTTGGTACCCCTAGATGCTTCTCCATCACATAATATATAAATTGAGGATGGAATTACATGCAACTAAAAATTAGTTCTAAACCTAAAGAGTTATTTACTTATAAAATATGAATGACTATATATAGTTTAAGAGTTTCTAGGGAACATGCGCCTATATATATAGCCTTATACATGTATAAATTAAGACACACTTAGATATTTACTTACATAGATAAAGGCTAAAAGAGACATGCATAGTACATGTATAAAATATATTTAATCTTGATAGAAGAGATGGCCATATTTTATATAAAAACACTATGTGTGTATGAGAATCTATGTTTAAATTGTATTGTATAGGTAAAGAAAAGGGTATAGGACTCAATGTGTTTTAGCTGAGACATAGGATTATGCTAGCATGTATGTAGTTCAAGCGCTTATCCATTGGTCATTGAAATGCAAGTAGATTATAGCTAGCATTTTGGTTCCATTGGAAGGACCCTCTCACTATGTACTTTCTATCATTTAGACATGAACTATAAAAGTGTGAATTGATACTATAGGAGGGTGTAATAATTAGTTTACATTTTTCCAATATTTCTCACACCAACCACACAAAAAATTGTATGTAAAAACTAATTTCACACAAATATTGTATTCATTTAACAACTAGAGGGTGGTTACATCCCACATGAAAGGATATGTGGTGAAAGGTGTGATAGATTTCTATCCCCAAATTAAGTAAAGAGCAAGAAAAGAGGCTAAGGATTTGAGTATAAAATGTACAAGACATAAAAGGACGTGGAATGAAAGGAGATAACTTTCTCTTGAAACTTTTGTTGGTTATTTTTACTATAACTAGGTTGATCTTCTAATCTACCTATGGACTTGCCAATTCCAATCAAGGGCAGCTCGAAGGACCTGGACCAATTGACGAGGATTTTAACAAACCTCCTACACTTTGGGCTCTGCAAGACTCGAGAGGGTGATCCCTTAATGTGTTTACAACCTCTGCACCAATATTATAAACAACATTAACAATAACAATAACAAATAATCTCATTTAATAGCTCAACATAACAGGATAATACTGAATAGAATTGGTTGTTCATCAATAATATCAACTATTTGGAGCATGAGATAACTACAACAACATTTCACAGTATAAGATAGTCATTGGTTTGTAATTTGTAGCAAGCTCTAAGTAAAGACAAACAAATACTGAACCTCACGAATAATTTCAACTTAGATCAGTGTCATATACCATTGGAGGAGTCGAATTCATAAGCATCTAAGGGTTTATGACATATTTAACACATAACATGTAAGATCTCTGATAATATTGCCTTACAATATCACCAATATGTATTTTAACCCAATGCTACTTATCAAATCCTTATACAAAATATATCCACTTATAATCCCATTCAAGCATTTTAATTAATTCTTTGAATTAAAGCTAAAATAAGAATCATACACACCACAACAGTGAGATGAACGAAACAACCCTTGATCATTTATTCAAAATTCTGATATGCTTATACAAGGGAGAGACATGAGTTCGAAATAAATAATTTCAATTCAACTGCCAGTATTGTCATAAAACATCAAATTCCCATGAGTTCAAAAACTACTACATAATAACTCAAAACCTAAATTGAATTTCACTAAAAACATCAGGCTTTACAATTGCTCTACAACTTCACCTAGACTTGACCAAAATGATCTAACTTGCTAACCCGTACTTATAGCCTTAAAATCCTTCTTATAGAAAATGAAGGAGCGGACAAGAATTGGGCCAAAAGTACACATGTCATCAGTCACTTGGACCGCCCTGTGATATATCAAAAATTTGTTGCAACAACTGATCCTCGGGGAATCTTCTTGTTCATCATTCCTGTTGAGAATGGTTGATGCATCAAGACAACTTCAAGAATCTTGTACCAAGACTGCCACCAAAAACAAAACTGGAAAGTGTTTTAACTGCAACAACTGAGTTGTTAACTGCCAATAGCCAGCTCTATTTTACTCTTCCTCGGTTAAATATACATTTACCCATCTCTGGTATTCTTCATCAGTTGGCCAATAAAAAATAACTACCTCATTTACCTTAGCATTATAAGGTGTGTACTTAACCACCACCTAATTTTCTTCTCTCTCAAAAGATTCCAAAAATGAGCTGGTACAAATAATCTTGTCCATACAGATCACCAACAAGTCATAATCTGAGTCATCACAAATCAATTTAATTTGTGCATTGATGACCTCATTTTTTGTATCCTGCCACTATTGGAATGAACCGATACTCCCCTGCTTATCAATTATGTTAGGTAACAATGTGTCACTCCAATCGTCAAAATTCTTTACCAATTCTCTGATTTTCCTACTCAAGTCATCTAGTAAGGCCTGAAAACCTTGCAATGACTTAACTAACACTTGAGTAGGCCTTAATGATTGGGGCCAATTATTTGTATCAAACCTTGAGGCTTTGTACATTATATCTAAATCATTGGCCCTATGGATCCATTTTTCAATTAATGGTATTACTAACTCCCGATCCTTGTTAATATTCTTTATTGCATCCAATAATAAAGAATATAAAGAATACACTAATGGCAATTTGTCAGCATCCTTCTCATTCAAATGTCTCAAAACCATATTAACAATCTCCCCCTGCTTTACAAGTGCTCCCTTCTCACTTGCCTTCAAGGCTGCCTATAACTCTGTAATCTTATGCATTAGCTGATTCTTTGTGGGATCAACAAAGCATTCTAATTCTTCCTCATTTGGCTCTAATGTAAGACTGAAGGAAAGAGATTGGTTGGGAGACCCTGGTGTAGAAACAATAGGAGAAGTAGGAGGCACTGATCCTGATGTGGAAGGCAATGTCATAATCCTTGGAGCACTTGATGTCTCCCCAATTTGCCTATATTTAATCTGTCCACCTCAGTCTATAGCTCAATATTCCTTTGTTACACCTTGTTGTATTCTCCAATTATGAAATTATACTTCTCCATTAGGCTTTTCTTTTCAACCTCCTCACTTTCAACAGTCTTTTGGGCCAATTTGGCCACATTCACAATCAAGTTAGTAGCCTTTGTGGTTGAGGTCTCTGAGGCTCTTGTTATTATTAACCCTCCCCTTAGGTTTGGGTTAATGTCAGTGACATTTGGATTTCTACCTTGAGGATCCAAATCCCAAATTGCTAAGGTCTCATATTCTTCGCTGAAGGCGGAATCTTGCAATGCTGCCTTGACCTCTTCTTCAGAATCCTGCAGGAGGTGCTTGGACTTCATAATAGTGTTAAAAGCTACTGCATCAGCTATGTACCACTCAAGAAAAATCAATACACTAGCCCGAGTTACTACTTTTCTCCCCTCCTCAGGGGTGATTCTCTTAAATTCTTCCATTAACTCAGCTTTCACCTCATCGTCATTCCCCTTATATGACTTATTTGGTCTCATTTCTCTTCTCCTCTTGCACTTGTCCTGATACTCCTCTAGTTTCATTCTCCATACTAATTGAAAGAAAACTAGAGTCTTGACAAATGCATCATCATCCAAAAAGGCCTTACATGCCTCCATCCTTGAATCTTGTACACACTTCCCTTTCATATCTAAATCAGACAAAACCAATTTAGCTGGCCTGGGAGGAGAAGGCATACCAACCTGCATATCCTAGTATGTGACAACAATTTCATCCATCAGACCCTCTTGTACTTTCTCAATCATTTGCCTCTTAAGGCTTGGCTCTGATGATGGCGGTGAAGGGTTATCTTCAGGTGATGATTCCAAATCAATGATTTTAATTTCCCCATGTGTCTTGAACCTTGGACCTGACTGTGCTGGTGCTTTCATGATTTTTTTTCCCTTTTTATCCTCCCCTTCCTCATCACTACTAGCACTTCTTTTCCTTCTATAAATAGGCCACTTCTCTGTAGGTTGATAGGCTGGCCTTATTTCAATTGGCCTGGAATCTTTCTCTTGTATACCTTGATCTAACTCCAAGTTTATCTTCTTGGTAATTAAGATGCCCATGATCTCCTTGAAGTTGTCCATCAAAAATTCAATTTTCTTATGAAATGGACTACACTCCATCAATGGATCATATTTAGGATCCATTTTGTGCATAATGGCCAATAGCTTGTCATAATCTATCCATTTCTCCTTGCTCAACTCTTGCTTATTTAGATAAAACTCATTTCTAATCAAGTCTTCAGGAAACTTGAACTCATGCAAAAACTTACCACCCTTTATTCATTGTCTGAAAGGGGAAAAGAATCCCTCGGGATCATGTTGCTGCTTGGGACCACACCTCTAGTGGTAATCATCAAAAAATTTCCCAAAGTGGACCCAACCTCCCCTTGAAAACACAAAATATGACACCACAATGTAATCAGGGAAAAAGGTTCCTTTACCTTTCTCGGTAAGGTTGTACTCATGGATACAATCAATCTGCCACATAAATTCTGCAAATCCTACTCTTGGTGGCACATTGTATGGCAGGATATGTGGGGTTCCTTTGAAACATATACCCTCAAAAAAATACTGACTGGGTATGGGATAATGTCACCCTAGTTGTGACAAACTCTCAATTCAGGTTTCCTCCCCTTCGATCTAAGGAAATCATGTAACTCCTCAGGGATTCTAAGCACATTCACCATCAGCCTAACCCTCAAACTAGAAGCAAAAAAGTTGTCAAATTGCACAAAACTAGCACTTTCCCTGTTATATGGCAGGTTTGCAGTCCATGCTTGCACTAGAAATCTTTCTCCATTAACCATTTTCCTTAACTCCATCTTCTCAGAGAAGAAATCAACATTCTTGTAGAAGAACATGCACATCAATATGGAATACTAGAAGAATGGAGTGCTTGCATCATTTTTCTGCAACTTCAATAGACCTTCATGTATATTTTCAGCCAAAAAGGAGGCAAAATCATAGATTATTGAGAAGTTAGGGTGTTGTATTTGCACCCACATAAATATGTAAGCAATCGGCATCACCGTGTTGGGGCTAAAACCTAGAATTTGGCACAATGAGTAAAAAGTGGCCAAGAAATGATTTGCAAAACAGTTCAGTTTGAAAGGTTCTTCGTCACTAGGGCTGATATAGAACTTCAAACCTCCCGGCCTAGCCAAATGAGGTGGAAGTAACTTAACTCTGAAAAGTGACTTTAACTTCCCATACTCCTATTTCATCTCCTCAAGATCAATAGGAACTAGGAAAGTACTGGACTCACTCAGGACAAAAACTAGTTGAAATTCTTCTTTGTTTATGCTCAACAACATCCCTATGTCATTATCTCTTATTACCCATGTAACAGGGTCATATCGTGCAGCTACTACCCTAATAAAATCCACGTTAGGGAATACATTTGGGACAACCAGCTTCCCCATATCATACCTCCAACCATTCGAGAAAGGATGGGGAAAATTCCTCTATCCATACCACAACCTGAACATCTCTAGATCTGTGATGGGAACCCTAACATCGACAATATTGGAACAATTATAAACTAATCCCTCCCCTAGGGTTCTTCCATGCATCAATACCAATCCCTTCTTCCTATCATTAGTTGATGATGACAATTGATCTAGGAAGTCATCATATAAATTTTTGCGTAAATAATCAATCTGGCTAGAATGCTGCTTTGATGGTGCCATCTTAGGTAAACTAGGGCTTCCTTGATATTTCAAACTTCACACAACTAAGGGTAAACAGGAATAGAAAATTACAAAATAGAACCCTGCAATTTCCCACAATTCAACTAACCTATAGCCCTAAAAAATAATTATTAATAAGCCCGCTGACAAGCACACCACAATTTTCCCCAAGTTCTCAATCAAATTAACTAGGAGGTATAGAAAATAACTCACGACTTTGTGCTTTGTATAAATCCAAATCATTGTTGTGACAACTTGTAACTTCGTCCTTGGCTCTTAAATTTCTTCGCAAAGATGTTTGAATGCTTAGTGAGACACTAGGGTAGGAGAATAGTCACTTTATGTCGATCAAATCATGTTAGTAGATGTCTCATCTACCATTAAAGCTTACTTGAATGTCGTGCCAATGGCTCCAATCACATTTGATGCAAATTCAAATACCAATCATCGATCCTTCACTTTTTTCAGATCATCGAACGACTGCCTTCAAAACAAGCTGACACAATCTCCATCACAGCACTAAAGGCCCACCATATTATGCATTGCCAAGGAAATCCACGTGGTGCCCGCCCGTGATATCGTGATCAATAAAGACCTCACAAATTTTTATCATGCGATGGTGGGCAACCGTAGATCTCAACCATCGGTGATCGGGGGTAAGGCTTGAGGCTTACTAAAGGGAAATGATAAGGGTTAAAGCATAAGGTTGATGGCTAAAACCTGAAACACTTAGAAGGAAAGGAAAGGAGTAAGGGTGAAAGAGAGAAGGTGTGGGAGGGATGGAGAAGGTAGGCTGGAAGAGAGGTAAGACAAAGCTCAAATTCTAGAAAATTAGGACTTAGCCAGATTTAGGACCCTTCAAGGAGGATTCATGCAAGATGGCCCATGTAGGATCTCTCAGATCGATTATCAATGATGGGTCATCAAAGGGTATCATGAAATATCAACATTTATGGTGATTTTTGTGGGATGATTGCCTACTAATCATGTTATCCAGAGGCCTTATCAGTCCATTGGGAATAGAGTCGTGAAGGGGATTTAAAAAACTAGGCCTCCCAAGGGAAAAATAAAACATGTGCAGGCCTACACTTGGAGAAAAGCATGGAAACTAGGAACATACATTCCCTTAAAGAGAATGCAGGGTTTGCAAAGGCACTTCATGAAAAGAAAGATATTTACAATATGTACATTAAACTAACATGAAGCAAAAAATGGAAATTTTCCTTTATCAAAGATGAACCTTTTGAAGGTTTGATCTCCCTCAAACCATAGTTGCAAATTTCACCCAACTAAAACCACTGAAAACTGTTGTTAGCATGAATGGAACTACACAGGATTCCTATAAGGTGAAGGATCACTTCACTATATACTTTACCATTGTAGGGGAACCATATGATATAATTTTTAGATTCATCTAACACTAGTGCCTTAGTTGAGCATACAACAACAAGGGCAAACTTTTCTGAAGATAGTCCAACATCAAAGAATAAAACCTTTGTGGAAGGAAGAGAATTGTTTTCACAAAAGGATAAGCAATCACTATGATAGATGACCTCATTGCATGGACTAAAATAAAAATAAAAAATTTCCAACTCACATGGTGATGTAAAATATGTTGAGCCCATTTGTTGATCTACACAAGGAATATCTTCTTCATGCACCTCAATTAAAAAGTTTTAAATCTCAAGCATACTATTAAATTGAGCAACAAGAGCATGAATCTCTAGAAAAATGTGTGGCTAATCAATGACAACTGAATTACTTTTATTGATTCACACTTCATCAACACAAAATTCAGATTTTTGAGACACTTCAAGCGAATAACTGAATTCTTCAAGGTGTCTCTTTGTTTTAGTTTCCTCTTGGCAACTAGCTGCAACAAAATTAGACTCTTGGCATGAAATGAATACCACATCCTCTGTTGTTTCCTCATTCTTATGATGCTTCCCTCTTTGATCCTCTTTTGGGGGTGAAGGATTGACATCCAAGCTTGAACAAAAAGCTTATAAATCATCCCAAAAGAGGTCCTCCACCTCAAAAATATAGACCTCATTAGATAGGGAAATTTCCTCCACTATAACATGGTCTAAACATGTCTACTACTACTTCTCCAAAACCTTGGAGTTGTCATCATCCATCCAGCCAAAATCAAGTTGCTCAGAGGCTTCTACTGATGGGAGTAAATGAGTGAAGTATACTTGAGAATGCAATTAATAAAGAGAGGATGCTCAAGTGGCTTCAAATTTAATAAAATCAGCTAAGTTATGTGATGTGAATTAAATTAAGTGTGTGTTTTGGCATCAATAAATCTCTTGTATTTAAACTATCATTACAAATATACTCCCAATTGGCACATTATTAATTGCCAGTTTGAGTGGATATGGGCAATTCGCATGAGTTGAAAGACATGAGGCCCATTTGCAGAGTTGGTGGTACATTCTCATTTCCCAATCAATTGGGAGAAGTGATGTAATCATAACCCATCCTAAAATTGGCCATTAATGTTCATGTGTCTTCATTGGGTAGAGAACTGATCTCCATGAAATGCTTATTTGTTGAGTTGGCAGTTGCATTCTCTCAAGAATTATTTTTCAAGAAATGTTTGGTCATTACAATTGGATATTTTTAAATATGCTTCAATATGATATCAAAGGGGTCCAAATTTTGATCCCCCTTGCACTATGATGCATGAGTGAGAATCAATCTGAATAAGGATCAAGTTTTAAAATTTTAGTTTTCATCTGAAGGTGTTTATTATTATGAGCAGTAAATTTAAATGAAATGCTTAACATTTATGGATATGTCTGTGAGATTTAATAGGTTTTAGGATATTCCTTCTTTATGTGGATGTGGTATTCATTTGTCTTTCATTTTTTATCTTCAGATGATTTCAAAATTTCTTTGAGTCGAGTCAGCTAGCTATTAGTAATCTGATCTTTGAGTCATGATATTGGTAGCTTGCAAATCTATTTTCAGCTCAATTAGTATTTTAGAAGCTTATTTCAATCGCATTTTTTCCATGGTTATGGGCTAGTGTTAGTTTTCCTTTCCTACTTTTTGGTTAAAAGAATACCCCCATTTTCTTTTAAGTTAAAAAATTCAAATTCATATCATACAAGGGAGTTGTACCTCTTAAAATTTAGAGGAAGATCACCAATGCAATGGTGATCTCTCCAACAATTGGTGATTGATTTAGTTTTTCTCTTGGGAAGAATGGATTCAATTTAAGTTAGTCGTTCAAAAGACAAATCTGTCAACCAACATAGATGATTGATCCCCTTCACTCATCCATCAAGTAATAAAATTATGAATCTTTTATAGCTAACAATCTTAAAATGAGAATCATATACAAGTTAGACGTTCCCACCATTGCCTAACTAATATATTATAAACCAATTCCTATGTGAGGCCATGTAAAAAGATACACTGAATTCAACTATATATGCACCTTATTGTATCCAAGGTTGCAACGAAGGAATCACCATCATCCTCGGAGAACTTCGTAGACTCATTATTTCAATCTCTCTTTTTTCCTTCTTATAGTCTCTTTCAAAATGGTTAATCTTTCCATATTTCCAATATTTTTCCTTAGACTTACCAAGATATTTGGATCCCCCACAATATTTGGATCTAGACTTGCCTTGCTTCTTGTCCTTATTTCCTTTTTCTCTTTATCTACCATGAATAAGTATGGCATCCTTAGTAGATTTTTGTCTGTCTTCTCATTTATTCAAAAAGTAACAATTCCACCACCTCATCCATTTTAAACTTGGTGGTAGTGCTCCCAATATCTATAACAAGGTGGTCCCATGAATATAGCAAAGAACACAACAAATTCATGCAATAATCCTCCTTCTCCATTTTTAATCCAATGAAGTAAAACTAGGTAACAACCATGTTAAATGAATTCAATAATTTGGGTATGAAGACACCATCATGCATCCTAAGGATATATATAGCTTATTTCTTATAAATATTTTGTTAACTAGATATTTGGCTTGATATAGATATCCCAATTTCTTTCAAAGAAGTGTTATGGGGGTGTTTTAATGCACATTCACCAATAGTGAATTAATCAAATAGAATATAATGAGACCCTTATATTTTCCATCTATCTCATCCCAAAATTCTTATGACATAGCACAAAGTTTTGATCCAAATATTGTAGCCAATAGATCTCTATTTGTGAGCATAGCCTCCATCTTAAGCTTTCGAAGCTCAAATTTTATGCCTAATAATTTTTTAGATTTCTATTTTAGATGTGCTTGTTATCTCTTCCTATAGTAAGATCAAAACCCTTCAATTCAAGATCCCACTCAAATAAGTATTAGTATTGAAAATCCCTTACCCAACTCCTAGAATATGTGGTGATAAAGTTCTTATACCAATGAAAGGATGCAAAGTTTACATAAACACTTCATAAGCAAATCTTAGAGGAGAGTATTGTGAAAATTTTAGATCTTTAAAATTATAGAAAGGAAAAATACATATAAAATATAAAATATAAACAAAATTATACTACAATACAAGTGCCATTAAGGTAGAGACTCTCTGCCCACACTCACAAAATCAACACAAAATCTTACACAAGCATAACAAACAACATAGATGTTGATTTTATTTGATTTCATAAAATCCAAATAATCTTTCTCATCAAACAAATTATAATCAACTATAAGAAAAAATAAACCTGTCACATTCTTCATACCACTATTATTTCATTAGAATGAATTTTCTCAAATGGTTTATGGGTTTTATGCTCCTCCTTCCAAATGAAATTGAAAAATTTATGTGTTTTTAATCCAAAGTGGTTTTCCTAGTTACGACTTCAGACCATATCTTGTCCTAGTCAAACCTTCTGACTGCCCATGACTCCTTTCTTGGCATGGGTTTTCTCTTATTTTCCTGTTTTTATTCCTTTCCTACAAATTTTTTAATGTATTTTCTAAAAACTCCCTCCATCATCATTCCACTACCTCAAGCACTTGCACCAAGAAGATTCCAGCACTAATGGCCAACAATTTCAAGTTCTCGAGAGTTACAAATGAAATCTGGTTATGGGACTTTGTTTCCCAAGTATAATCTATTTTTTTAAAAAACAAATGAAATGATTTTACAATTGAAATTCATGCAAAAACAAGTGTATGGAAAGGGTTCCCTTTCAAGGTTGTTGCAGGAAGAAAAATAAAGAAATACATGATGCTTGCAAGACCAACATCACACCGAGATTCAGGAAAATAAAATAAATTTCTTTCTAGGTGTGCAGGATTGCTTGGTACCCCTGGATGCACCTACATCACATTCTTAACACTAGGAGTAAAGTTGAGGTATCTTTCTTACAAATATTTTTTATCTCTATTTGGAGGCTTATAATTTATGTTTTAGGAAATATAATTAATAAATGTAACATCAAATTCATACTTTTATAATGGTCATGATGGCATTTTCAACTAATGGCCAATAACATTGTTGATTGTTTCCTACAATATAATTGTTAAAAATCTTGTCTTGCATCTAAATCATCCATTTTCCTAGAGTAAAATAGTCTCATTAAGAGAAGATATATATTGGATAACATCATGTAGCCTATGAAGGTTTTAAATGTTCTCATAACTCTTATCAAAAATTCATTTTGATTACAATTAATTTCACCAAAGCCTATGATCACATAAATGTCCTTTCCAATCTTTTTGTACTTCAAGATCTTGGGTTTGGCCCCAAGTTTCTCTATTTTTATCAAATTTTGTTAAAAGATTCTTATGCTTGCCTTACCATTGATGGTAGGAAATATTCTTCATTTAGTCTCTTTAGGCCAATTCACCAAGGTTATCTAGAGAAGGCTTTAGATATTTTCTTGCTAATGTAGTCTCCCAAAAATGAGTTAAAGGTATCTTCCTTTCCAATTCCAATTGGTTTTGCCAATGACCATTTTGTTAATGATTCATTTCTCACTCTTTTGGAAGAGGAAGATAGTGTCACCTAAGCCTTGTACTTCTTGGCACTTTATCTTCTTCCTTTAGCTCTGACATATAGTGGCAAAATATGTTATGTTATCACTTATCCTAATTGAACCTACTTGACTTAATTCTTTTGGCTAGAAATGGATTGACCATGGTGAGATATTCAAATTTCTTGGCATCCCTTTTACTCTTCAATATTTCTCTTCTTCCTTAGGTGATCTATTCTTGATCATGTTGAAAAAAATTATTATTGGATATAAAAGCCTCTTTCTAAAGAAATTTATATTTGTTGTAAGGTGCTTACTAACATAGTGTTTATTACTTGTCCTATTAAGCTCCTTCTAAAGCCTCTTATCAAAATCTTGAAAATCTCTTAAGTGATTTTTTTAGGCTCCCACTAACCAAGGAAAATGATTTTCATATGGTTTCTTGGTATTTTGATTGCCTTCCTCACAAGTTCAGAGGGCTTAATCTTATACAAACCCATCATTAAGGGTTTGATTTGTGTTCCAAGTGTATAATTGGGGAACTTAAATCAAATGAATCTTGGAAATTTCTCCTCCAACATTGTATTGTCTTGAAGCTCCTCATGGTAAACAAGCTTGGAAGGGGATCAAATTTCATACTATTCTAACTAAGGAGCCCATTCAAATTTAGTGCATTTTTGTTGTCAAGAGTATTAGGAAATAATGATAAGCCATTAAGCCTTAGCTACTTTAGAATGGGAAAAAAAATAGAACTAGGATTTCTATCAACCAACAATATCTTTGGTGGTGTCCTATGATCACTTGCTAGGACCAACCTTTAGCCAAAGTTCTCTAGGTGCATGCCTTGTTTTTTATAGAAGGATTCTAAGCATCATGCTCATGACTTTATTCACAATTAACATGACATAGAGGACATGGTTGGTCTATGTAGGCGTGGGACCAATCTATTGTGTCGTAGTCTCATGGCCAAGGTACATTTGGATGACTTGATAGTGTCAATTTCCTCAATTGATCTCATTTTCTTTCAAGATAGAAAAAAGAGGATGATGGTACCATCAATAATTGAAAACTCATTCTCAATTACCAAAACTTTTTAGAATAACTCTTTAACTAAAGATTCACTCCTTTTATTAAAATAACACATATTACATAATAATTTGACTTTTTTATACTCTATATAAAATTTCTTGAAATATAATATAAAACCAATAAATCAGTATACAATATCTCTTTGTAATTTAATATAAAAAATGCACTTAACAAAAAACAAAAATTACCCTACTTGAAAATATGACCAAAACAACAACATATAATTTGAAAATACAAAAGGTGTCAACCTGTCATTGAACTGTACATGTGACAGAGAGAATACTTTGAAAATTGATTTGGAATTTTAACCAGCTATGACTTTACACAAGGAAAAGTAGTCACTCTACTATAAAACAAATGTTTGCCAAAATAATCAACGACATACCACTGTTGAGATGAAAAGTTCTGTATGCCCAAAAGTCAAGAGAATCTTGAATTTCTAGCACCTGTCATGATATCTGCCCCACTACCCCTATTGGTAACCAACATCACTACACATCCCAGCAACCTAGGTTTAAGGCTAAGCCATATATATCTTCACCCCTTATTCAAGCTTTCACTTTCAACAGTTTAATAAATCCACATGGCCATAACTAAAGGATTCAAACCCTGAAACCTACCTGCACAATCAAAATGAATTAGCAAAATAAATAAATGTATTATAAAATTTGGGAAAAAATCTATAGTCATATTAAAAAGATTTTTAGTTACTAATAAAGTATAATGAGGTGTTCAGTAATTTTTGTTATTTTTCATGTTTTCACATGGGTTATTGTTAATATCAAGTATCTTCAAGCTGTTATCAGTCTTATTCTTTTCTGAGTTTCTTCTTTTGAAAATAATTTTGATTTGTATTTGCTTTAATATGATATTCTTATATGTTCGCTTTTAGTTTTAACTCTGTATATTTTTCAATCAACGTTTTGGATCACACTTAGTGATCCATCAAAAAAAAAAAAGCCTAATAAATTGAATTGCAAAATTATCGTTGACATCACATAAAAACTTTGCACCTTCATCCTCCTCCCTTCCCCCTCGCTCCCTCTATTCCTCAGTCCCTTTCTCCCTCCCTCCTTTGGAAAGATTCACTACATACATACCAGAAAACAGAAAATAAAAAATCACACAAATTTATTATAAAATCTATGTGCATTTTTCTCTTAAAAAGATACATAAACTGTTTTATTATGGATGAGAAACTCTACCTCCTATATCTACTAACTAAGGGACAAAAGTAAGATACAAACTATTGTCATTATAGATAAAACTCCTACAGGTACTCTGACAGTTACTATTTCTCTAAAGTAACAGACCCATTTATTCTTAATCTGCAGCACAATTAACTCCATTTTCTGTAAAAATTACAGTTCTGAAAGTAACATGTTTAAATCAATAGAACAATCTTATGCATGGAGGATGTTCATGATTTGTAGCCGACAAGTCTTTGCAGATAATACTTTGGAGGAGAACATAAATCCAAAAAAAGAGTTATCTTCTCTTCATCAAACTTATTTGTATTTCCTCCTGTTTATAATCCAGTAGGTACCAAAGATTCCTGCCACCCAAAAACTTGGGCAGATTTTAGTATTTTATTTAACAACGCAGCAAAGCAGTTTTTTTAAGGAAAGAAAGTACAAAGAAGATAAATAAAATAATAATAATGATGTAGAAACACTGTAAAATATTATTATGGTACAACAATAATGTATATGTAGTGATGGAATTATGGTGTTATATAGCCATTCATGTTTTAAATTAATCAGCTTAGAAATTTTTTAGGAAGTTTTTCTGTCACTTGTCTATCACTTAAAATTTTAAATTCCTAAAACAAATTAAAAATGAGAGAATTTTTATTTATTTATTAATTTTTACCAAAAATATTTGAATTCGATCCTTAAATTTTGGAGCTCAAACTTTTAAGCTGAATTGCAAAATTGAATTCATGGGACGACTAGCCTTAAAATATTCCTAAAAAATCTAAACAGCACCCACTGAATTTTTTTAGGAAGCCCCCCTCCAAGGGACCATACCCTAAAAGATATCTCTTAATACTTTTTAAATAAATTTAATTAAGATAAATAAGTTAGTATATATAAAAATATTACCATTTGCATATATTATATAAATAATTAACAGTATATATAATAATATTTTTTGGTCTATATGTACATCATATATAAGAGTATATATGTAAGTAATGTTACTCTCATTTTATATATTATATAAGCAATGTATAGATAAATATATTTAGTGCAAAGTCGTTTTATTTAATTAAGAGTTTTTTATTTTATTTTTGATTTATCTATTTATTGAAAAATATTTTTATTTAAAGAGTTATTTTATTTACTTAAAATATAATATATAAAAGATTGCATATATTTTTATTTGAAGTTTAATTACTAGTTATTGTCATGGTTAAATTAGTTTTTCTCAATCTCATTTTCTAAAATATTCAAAGGATAAGAGAGAATCCTTAACATAAAAAAAGATATTCTCTGTTCTCAACATTTATTTATTTGTTATACCTTAAAATATAATTAAAAATTTATTGTCTAATATATTAAAAATAATCTAACAACAAATTAAAATATATATAACATGCAACATATAATTTAATATGTTTTTAGTATATTATATTTTTAAATTATATTTAATATATTATATTAGATTATATATTAAATTAATAAATATTAAATTAACATGTAAACTATTAACTTTAATGTCATATTATAATATATATTATATAATATGTAACAAATATAACATCTAATATATAATTTAATATATTAGATAATAATAATATATTTTAATTTATAATAAAACATGTAATATAATTTAATATATTTTAATTTATTTTATATATAAAAAAATGTAATATGTAATTTAATATGTTTTTAGTATATTATATTTAAAATTGTATTTAATATATTATATTAGATTATATATTATATTAATAAATATTAAATTAACATATGAAATATTAACTTTAATGTCATATTATAATATATATTATATAATATGTAACATATATAAAAATCTAATAAATAATTTAATATGTTTTTAGTATATTATATTTTTAAATTGTATTTAATATATTATATTAGATTATATATTATATTAATAAATATAAAATTAACATGTAAAATATTAACTCTAATGTCATATTATAATATATATTATATAATATGTAACATATATAACATCTAATATATAATTTAATATATTAGATAATAATATTATATTTTAATTTATAATATATAGGAGGCAATCCTAGGCCTACTGGGATTGGTGGTGTTGGTAGGGATTTTTTTGGGTTCAATGATTTTTTTCTTTTCTGTTCATGAAGGGTCATAGACTGTCAACCTTATGGAAGGGTTAGCAATCCTCTACGCTCTCGAGTGGGCTTATGCTTTGGGGTGGCGCAAGGTTATTTGTGAAGTTGATTCACAGGTTTTGGTGAGTTTGCTAAATGAACGAAAGGTGACAGATGTTAATTGGCAGTTGGCTATGACAGTGTAGCAGATTCTGTAGATGAGCTCTTTGATGGAGATGGTGTCTTTTGTCCATATTCCAAGGAAGTGGAATAGGGTTGTTGATTGTTTGGCTAAGTGGGCTTCTAGACATATAAATGGTTGGAGTGGGAGCAGGTTACCCATGAGCTTCATCGTGACTTGGAGAGGATTCTTGCAGATGATAGCTCTGGTTAGGGATATGGTTGTTGTTGGTCCATGCTTTGTATGGTTGTCTCTAGTTGGCATTGGGGTCTTGACCCTTTGGTTTTATGTAATGTTCTTTTTTGAATTTCAATAAACTTTTTACCCCTTTTATATATAAAAAATATGTAATATATAATTTAATATGTTTTTTGTACATTATATTTTTAAATTGTATTTAATATATTATATTAGATTATATATTATATTAAAATAAATATTAGATTAACATGTAAAATATTAACTTTAATGTCATATTATAATATTATAATATATATTATATAATATGTAACATATATATAACATCTAATATATAATTTAATATATTAGATAATAATATTATATTTTAATTTATAATAATGTAATATATTATTTTTTTAATAATTTAATATATTATGTTATTAGATTATTTTAATAGATATTATATTAAATTAACATCTAATATATTAAATTAATTTTGTGATAAGAAACAAGATTATCTTAAAAAAATTATTTATATTTATAATAAATTTATTTACTTTTTCATTTACAAAAAATTAAAAAATATTTTTGAGTAATTCATATGTTTAGTTTAAATATAAAACATAATAATGAAGAAATAGATGACATTTACTTTTCTTAAATTTTTTTAATTATTGAATTATATTTTTAAATTTTAATATGTAAAATATCATCAAATTTATTTTTAATTTTTTAATAAATATTTTTTAAAAATTAAAATATAATATTAATAGTTAAGAGTTTTTAAAAATATAATAATAATCAATATAAAAAAAAAACTATATCTCATATTTATTATATTCTATTTATTTTATTAAATAGTTTAAATATTCTAAAAATGTATACTACTATAATTTTTTTATAATACTAGATTTATATAAAAGTATTAAATACAAATTTTAAATAAAAAAGTTTTATATTAAAAAACTTTAAATAGAAAGAAAGCTATAAATAAAGTGGTTCCTTAAATGTTCATGACTATGATCTATATGAATTTATTATTAATTTAATTGATTATTTTTATTAATAATAATAAAATATTTAACATATATATAATTTACTAATCTTTTTAAATGATAGTAGAATTTTTTTATATAAAAAGAGATTAAATTTTTTATTAATCCAAGAACATACTTACAAAGCAAAAAAGTACAATCAACCCATCAGAGGTCAAAAGCCAACAACAAAGCCATCAAGCAACTCCCAAGAAACATCTCATATCCTCCATAACCAAATCCTCTAGTTCCTAAGAAAGATCCTCAAGAAGACATCCCCAATCTTCCACATTCCAAGTCCCCATCCGCTCGGATGCCTATTTAGCCAAACCATCAACCACCTTATTCCATTCTCATGGGATATGGTAGAAGGTGATGGAATCTAGGACTCCACCCAGGGAATTGATTTGTCTAACTACCACAACCAATTTCCAATTCACATCCTGTAATTGACGCTTATTCAACAAATCAATCACAATCTAAAAATCAGACTCATAAATTATCCTTCTCCAACCAAGGGCACAAGCCCATTTCAAAGCCAAGAGGATAGCCAATGCCTCCATGAAATTGTTAGAGTGTTGAACTCTATACTCTGAAAAGAAGAACTCAACCACTCCAGAACTATCCCTGCCAATGCCATAGACCCCAACATGACTAGGATTGTCTCTAAAGGACCCATTAGTGTTAATCTTCAGCACCCCAAGAGGAGGGAGTTTCCAATGACCACCTCCCAGAATCTTCCCTCTAGCACTTTGACCTAGACCAATCCTGGGCCCACCCCTATCACAAATCAAAAGCCCCAAAGTCTTAACAATTCCCACATCTCCAAAATCCACAGGGACCGCAAGATCACACTTGGACACCAATCCTCCTAAAGGATCCCCAATACTCTCATCCAAACCTGACACACCTGAAGCTTCTTATCCATAAAGATCCTATGGTTGCGCTCCAACCAGATATGCCAAATATTCAATCTAGGACCAATTGTTCAAGCTATGTGAAGGAAAGAAGTCTTAGTTGAAGAGTTCACCAACCTAATCTATAAATATTCCAAAGAAGAAGCATGCCAACATGGTTGATTCTAGACCTCCCACCAAAAATTTCAAATCATCCTAGCAAAAGAATACTAAAAAAAGAGATGAGAAGTGCTCTCATCACTATTCAAGCACAAGACGCACACAGAGGGGGCCTGAAAATCGCACTTCCAAAGATTCTCCCAAGTCAAGCATTTATTATAAATCACCAACCAAGAGAAAAAATTACACTTGGGCCAAGAGAATTTATTCAATCTATTTCCACCAGGGGACCCCTCCACAACCAAATAAATGTTCATCCATCACCTAATAACTAGAGGAAACAAAGAATTTGTCTTTCTGTTCATGACCCTAGGCTAGCACATCCCTCTCTAGAAGAGAGTTGAAAAACCTACCAGCTAAAATGCAGACCAGCTCTTGATGATCCTTCATCAATCCCCTAGGAGACCACTCATGTGAGTCCTTCCGCTTGTACACAATAGCCTGAGCCAGAACATGAGGGGTTTTGAAATCCACCACTCTACTCCATCTAGCCTAAAGAAAATTTCTACATAAATCCTACAAGTGAAAGTGTGTTGACATGATAAGAGGGTGACCATCCCAAGAATCAAACCAGAAGAGAGCTTTTGAGCCTCTGTTGCAAATCTAAAACAACCCTTGTTTGACCAGCTTGGCTCCCCTTTTAAGGGTACCCCAAAACATAGAACCTTTACCCATAAGGTTGAATCTAGGCACATCCACACTCTCCACACCACCAAGATATTTTGAGGTGATGATCTTAACCCAAATCTATAACTGTTGAGAGCACCATCTCTAATAAATTTTAGCCAACAAAAGTTTCCCATTCAAATTAGCCCAACGCAACCCAAGTCCACCTTCCTGCTTCGGCCAACACACATCATCCCACTTAACCAAGCTCCACTTCTTTGAGAGGAGATTATTGGACTAGAGAAATTGACGGTAGAGACTCTCAAAGTCTTTGATAAAGATAATAGGGGAAAACAACACAAAGCACTTGTACAATGGAAGAGCTTGAACCACAGACTTCAAAAGAGTCACTCTACTAGTAGTAGAGAGCCATTTGCAATTCCAGTGACTAACCTTTTTACGAAACTTCTCATTAACATCCTAACAAAACATCCTTGGAAGCGTACGAACAACAAGAGGAATACTGAAATAGAAAAAGGGAAGCGATCCAATCTGAAACTTGAAAATCCTAGCCATTCTCTGTTGAATAGGCTTCAGAGTGTTAAAGAAATAAATAAAGGACTTACTCTCATTGTTTCTTTGTCTTGAAGCAGCCAAATAACAATCTAGGACCTTACTCAAATTGACCATTTCATCCACTCTAGCCAAGCCCATCAAAGTCATGTCATCCACAAACTGAAGATGAGATTGGGAGGGTAAATTATTTCCCCAATGCCAACCCTAAATGAGACCAAGCTCCACATGAGATTTAATTAATCTCCCAAGCCCCTCAACCATCAAAATAAATAAGTACGGGGATAAGGGATCCCCTTTCCAAAGACCCCTAGATGCCCCAAAAATCTCAAAAGGCTCCCCATTGATGATCATAGAGGTGGAGGAAGTGACAAAACTCATGGCCCACTCAATTTCCAAGCACTTTCAAACCCAAAAGCCCTTAGAATCTTGGATAAAAAATCCCATTTGACATGATCATAAGATTTGGACATGTCCAACTTAATAAACATAGCCTTCTCTTTGGACGAGGCCATGGAATGAACAATTTCAACCACAATAACAACACTATCAAGAATCTGCCTACTAGCCACAAAACCACCCTGCTCCTCAAAAATCAACCTATTTAACCATGGGTTCAAGTGTTCCACAATCATCTTAGTAATAATTTTGTACACCACATTCCATAGGGTAATTGGTCTAAAAAGATCCAAAGAATTAGCTCCCTCTCGCTTAGGGATAAGAGACAGAAAAGTGGCATTCATGACTCTTAGCATTTGCTTATTCTTTGAGACTCTTGGAAAACCTCAAAAAGGTCAAGTTTAATAACCTCCCAAAACTCCTAAAATAACTCTACCGAAAACCCATCAGGTCGGCCTAGAGCTTTTCCTTTCTTCATCTAAAACACTATATCTGCCAGCTCCGCCAAGGAGATCAATTTGAGCAGAGAATCATTTTTTTCAATAGTGACCAAACGATGGATACAAGCTAATATTGAAGCTTCATCCTCACTGGTAGGAGGGTAATATTTGAAAAATAGAGTAGAAAAAAACTGAACATACTCTTTTAAAATCTCAATAAAGGAATAAAAAAATCCCCCTCTGGGGACCAAAGAGAAGAGATGATATTACCCTGGCTTCTGTCCTTTACTAAATTGTGAAAAAATGAAGTATTCTTGTCACCTTCCTGGAGCCAATCAATGCAGTACTTTTGCTTCTAGAAAATTTCCTCACGAAGCTCCCATTCCTCCACATTCTTCACTGTCGCAGCTTCCAACATACTCAAATCCTCAAAAAGCCCCTAGTCCTAGATCCGTTGAGTAATGGAATCCAAGTGCACCTGAGCAGCCCTTTTAGCCTAGAAAATATTACCGAAATGGTGTATATTCCATCGTTTCAACATATACTTGATATATTGCAGCCTCTTGGAAAAGGAGTACATAGCAATACCATAAGCCAACTTCCCAAAACTCCACCAACCAGGAACAAGATCATGAACTGATGTGTCTTGAAGTCACATGAGTTGAAATCTAAAAGATTTATTTTTAGATTATCTAGATACACACACAAATAATTTGATCGACCAATGAACAGAGCCCTGCCAATTCCAAAATCTCAAAGCTAATCATCCATCTATCACCAACCCAAAATTTGGACATCGAGAATCTTTCCAACCTTTCTGAAATGGCAACATCACCAGTCCTCCTATTTATTTTGAAGTAAACATCTCATTCAAGGTTTTTATATCCACCAAGTTCAAAAGGGGAAAATTTTCCCTAAGGAGATCCAAGGAGGGGTCCAGATGGGAAATACCACCCCTTTTCTCCTCGAAAGAGGAGATAGCATTGAAGTCTCCTACCAAAATCCAAGGAAGAAAAGGATCTAAAGAACGTATATGTCTAATATGTGACCACAAATGCATCTTACTAAGGATATCAATAAGAGCATATATGTTAGATAAAATGATTCTCTTGCCCGACTCTAGAGTAGAAGCAATAAGAGAAATAGAGTACCTACAAGAGAGCCACCAAATAGGAATAACTTTATGTGGATCCCATAAACAAGAAAGTCCCCTAGATTTTTCATGTGCCTCAACACACTGGCACTCTATCCCATATCTTATAAACAAAATTCAACATACTTTCAATAGACAACTTAGTCTCTTGGAGAAAAACCATATCAAGAGAGTGAACATGAATCAACTCATCAATAGCCTTTTGTCTAGGGATGTTATTCATACCCCGAACATTCCAAGATATCGCAATCATTGTTGAGGTTGGGAGAAGTGAGAATCAATAGTCCTCACTGAACCAGACTACATCAACATTTCACCAATTAACTTTAACTTTTCTTGATCCTTCTTTCTACCAGCTTTAAGAGGCTTCTCAGGAGCCCTCTTTTTAGGGGTTTTTTGTTGTAGGCCCAAAATAAGAGGGGATGATTTTATTTTACCCAGTTCCTCAACACATTTCTCAACTATGAGTCTAGAACTAGGAAAACCAAAATTTATAGTAACCTCTGGCATCGTACCTATTCCCCCAAGCACGGGAGCTAAGAGAGGGAGATTCATGTCTATCTGACTTGTTTGACCCCCCAGCGGAGCTGAGATGGAGATAAAATTTGGCTAATTCCCAAGGTGATTCTCAGCTAAGGATCCATCAACTACTTGCATGTTAAGGGGAGCACCCTCCTCTTGAACTAAGTCCTCTAAGGCACCGAACCTGTTAAAAGTTTCATCTTCCTTCCTATCTCTAAGGGTCCTCTTTTAACCTCTACTTTTGTTGCGAGGAATCTTGCATCAACCAAAATTACTTGCATTCTTTCTTGCATTATCAGATCCAGTCTTGACTTATTATGTAACATACAGAGCTCTAGATAATGAAGAACCATATGTTTTGGTTGACGCCTGCACACTTCATCAAATTCAGGGTTTGGAACCTCTTGAGGCTGACGCGGACCCTTTTCTGGATCTGAGAATGGATATATATATAGGCATTATGTATTTGCATTAGAGGACATTTGACTCATTAATGATTATCATTTGCATCATTGCTAGATCATAAATAAGGGTTTCGACCCACATGTAGGTCTAGGCATAGGGTCGAATCTTTTTTGTAATTGTTAAGCCGAAAGGCAGGGAATGTTGCTAGTGAATAATTGATTGATCATTTTTTATATATTCATATATAATTGTTGTTCCAATTTCTTTGAGTTTTTGTTGTGTTTACTCTTGCTGCAAGGTTGGACAGTCCCTTTCCCATTCCCTCCATCTTTGACTGCACCAATTGGTATCAAAGTGAGTTTGCAAACTTTGGGAGAGAAGAGCGAAGTTGAGTGAAAGCATTTTGTAAGATCTCTATTTGGACAGATCACCGACTGGAGGTAGCCTACTGGTGTTTTTCAATAGATCATTGACAATGAGGCATTTGTAACCCTATAGCCAGATCGTCGACTTGAGGCAGGTGCACCAGATCCTAGGAAGAGATGTCGCCGAGGAGAATTCATACTATTGTTAATGTTGTTGGAAATATGGATGAGATGATGGAAAAGATGTGAATAATGAAATTAAGATTGGATGTTATTGAAGAAGATCAAAGAAAAGGCCTAAACCCTAGACCTAATGATGAAAGTGATGATGATGAAGTTCAAGCTGTAGACCTAGCTGAAGAGACTACAGAAGAGGAAGAATCAGATCAGGTGAAGATGTTGAAGGCTATTTCAAAAATAGGGAAGCGACCTAGAATGGATATTGTGAATTATACCGATAACCTAAACCCCGAAGAGTTGATTGATTGGATAAATGACATTGAGGGATATTTTGAGTATGAAGAAATTGAAGATTCAGAGAGAGTGAGATTCATGAAAAACTTAGCTGAAAGGACATGTTGCAATTTGGTGGAAGCAAGTTCAATTGGAAAGGAACAAAAAAGGCAAAGAAAAGATTGTGAGATGGCATAGAATGGTGACAAAATTGAAGAGCCAATTTGTACCTGTGGATTATGAGTTCGAGTTGTTGAAGAGATTGCAAAACTTGAGATAGAAGGAGAAGACTGTAAAAGAGTACACTAAAGAATTCCATAAGATCATTATCAGAATCGGACATAGTGAAGCAAACAAGGAGAAAGTGGCAAGATATATCAATGGGCTAAGGATGAACATCCGAGAAGAGTTGAGTCTAGTGAGGATGAATTCAATAGAGGAAGCATATCAGTTTGCATTAAAGGTTAAGGAAAAACTAAACAAAAGACATGAACAAAGGTAGAGAGGAAGAGGAGGTAGATTTCAGATAGGAAGGTCACATCCCAAAGGAGAAAAACCATATGGGGAACAAAACAAGGACAGAGATTCATACCATAGGGAAGAGAAGGATTCCAGTTCATACCAGAAAGGGAGAGATGATAGAAATTTTTACTGCCACAATAGAGGAGGCTACAATTCTTACCATAATGATGGATACCGGAAAGATGAGAAAGGATATGACAAGAGAACTTTCAGAGGAACCTATTTTAAATGTGGAGGAGAAGGACATAGATAATTTGAGTGTCACCAAGAAAGTAAGAATATTGAAAATCATGCAAGAACCAGATATGTAGAGGAGGAACCAGAGGGAACACCATGTTTTGGAGGAAGTCTTGATAAAGGAGAATCACTATTCATGAGGAGAGCATTGTTCCAAAAGAAGGGGAACCTAAAGAAGCACCACAGAGGAAAATTTTGTTTTGAACTAGATGTAAGGCAAGAAGTAAGTGTTACAAAGTTATCATTGATAGTGGTAGTATAGACAACCTAGTTTCTAAGGAAATGGTGACAAAGTTGAATTTGGAAAGGAGAAAACATCTGAAACCTTATAAGATAGTCTAGATTCCAGATGAGCACAAGATACTATTAAGTGAGCAATGCCTAGTGAAATTTAAAATAGGGTCATATCATGATGAAGTACTATGTGATATTATGCCGATGGATGTATGTCATATGTTATTGGGTAGACCTTGGTAGTATGATAAGAAAGCTATACATGATGGGAGGAAGAATACCTATACCATAACATCAAATGGAAAGAGGATCACCTTGAAACTTTTGGAAGATGAACCTAAAAGTGAAGTATGTGGGACAACTAGAATCAATCTAGTCGATGGAAGGAAATTCTTGGATGGATTGAGACATGAGAACATTTGTTTTGCTTTGATTCCAAGGAAGCATGGAACCCTGGAAGAAGAAGGACTATTAGAGAAGGAAGTCACTGAAATATTGACAGAGTACCAAGATCTTGTATCGGATAATGTTCCAAAAGGATTACCACTGATCCAGAGTATCAGTCATCATATGGATCTTATTCCTGGAGCCAGTTTACCGAACAAAGTTGCACACCAGATGACACTAGCAGAGAATGTGAAACTAAACTAACAAATACAAGAATTTATAAAGAAAGGATTGATCAAATAAAGTATGAGCCCATGTGCGATACCAATTGTACTTGCACCTAAGAAAGATGTAGAATGGAGGATATGTACGGATTCAAGAGCCATCAATAAGATCACAATGAAGTATAGATTACCATTTCCTAGGATGGATGATATCATGGATAGTCTAAGTGGAGCAAGTTATTTTATCAAGATAGACCTAAAGAGTGGATACCATCAAATCAGGATCAGAGAGGGAGATGAATGGAAGACTACCTTCAAGGCAAATGAGGGATTGTATGAGTGGTTGGTCATGCCATTTGGACTAACTAATGCACCTAGTACATTTATGAGGCTAATGAATGAGGTTTTGAGGAAGTTCTTGGGCAGGTTTTTTATTGTTTATCTAGATGATATTCTAATTTTTAGCAAGACTAAAGAAGAACATTTGGAGCACATTAGACAAGTATTTTAGAGGTTAAGAGAAGAGAATCCATTGATAAACATAAAGTAGTGTAGTTTCATGAAGGAAGAACTAGTATACTTGGGATTTGTGATATCTACAGAAGGTTTGAAGATGGACCCTGAGAAGGTTAGAGAAATAGTTGAATGGCCTACACCTATGAATTTTGGAGAGGTAAGATCATTTCATGGACTAGCAACTTTTTACCAGAAGTTCATCAAAAAATTAGTAGTATTTGCACGCCTATGACAGAGATAATGAGGGGTGACTAGAAGGAATTCAAGTGGACATCAGGAGCATAAAATAGTTTTGAGTTGTTGAATAAAAAGGTGATAGAACAACTTGTGTTGGATTTACCATACTTTGATAAGGTATTCCAAGCAAATTGTGATGCTAGTGGAAGCGCAATAGGAGTTGTGTTGAATCAGGAAGGGAGACCAGTAGCTTACTTCAGCGAAAAATTGAATGATGTCAGGAGAAGATATTTAGTTTATGATCAAGATTTCTATGTCATAATACAAGCCCTGAAGAAGTGGACATTACTTGTTATCTAAGAAATTTATGTTGTATATGGATCATCAAGCTTTGCAATATTTGAATAGTCAAGGGAAGTTGAACCAAAGACATATGAGATGGGTAGAATTCTTGCAGAGTTACACATTTGTTTTGAAGCACCAAAGTGGCAAATCAAACAAGGTTGCAAATGCATTGAGTATGAGAAGGAGTTTGTTGACAAAGATTAGAACTGAAGTATTGGGTTTTGAAGAATTGAAGCATATGTATGAGGATGACATTGATTTTGTTGAGGCATGGAAGGCTTGCAAGGAACCGGTAGAGAAAGATAGAAGTAACTGGTTGGATTATTTCATCCAAGAAGGCATGTTATTCAAGAACAAATAGTTATGTATTCCTGGGAGCTCAATGAGAGAATTTGATCAAGGAAAAGCATTGCAAAGGATTAGTAGGACATTTTGGGATTGATAAGACTGTAGCATTAGTGAGCGAGAACTATTTTTGGCCACATTTGTATAAGGATATCAAGAAGTATGTTCAAAATTGCAAGATTTGGTGGGTTCTAAAAGGAAACAGTTAGAACACTAGAATGTATACACCATAGACAATACTGAAGAAACCATGGGAAGATATCAAAATGGATTTTGTGTTGGGATTACCTAAGAAACCAAGAGGATTTGATTATGTATTTGTGGTTATGGATAAATTTTCTAGGATGGTACACTTCATACCCTGTAATAAGACCAGTGATGTAGTACATGTTGCAGACCTATTTCTCAAGGAGATTGTGAGATTACATGGACTACCAAAGAGTATAGTATCAGACAGGGACACTAAGTTCATTGGCTATTTTTGGAAGATATTGTGGAAGAATATGAAGACATATTTGAAGTATAGTTCAGTATTTCATCCATAGATAGATGGAAAAATAGAGGTGGTGAATAGGAGTTTGGGGAACTTTTTGAGGTGTTTGACCGAAGGTAAAGCAAGAAATTGGGACTTAATATTAATGCAAGAAAAAATTGCAAACAATAATTCAGTAAATCGGAGCACAGGGAAGACACCATTCAAGATTGTGATAGGACAACAACCTAGAGGGGTAATAGAATTGAGAGATATCAGCATGGAGAATAAAAGGAGTGTAGAGGCATAAGAATTTGTAGGATTCATGGAAATAATGCATACTCAAGTCGAAGAGCATCTGGGGAAGATGAACAACACCTACAAGGCAAGAGCAGATGAGAAGAGGAGACATAAGGATTTTGCAGTAGGAGAGGAAGTAATGGTATATCTAAGGAAGGAGATATTTTTGGTTGGAACATATAACAAGTTGAAGATGAATAAGTATGGACCTTGTAAAATCATTAGGAAGTTTGATTCAGGGAATGCATACGAAGTGGAGCTACCGGAGGAGTTTGGCATATCACCTATATTCAACATCATAGACCTATATCAGTATCATGAAGGAGAGTCGCCAGAGGACAAAGAAGTTGGTTTATCATACTAGATAGCACACCATCCAGAGGAAATTGAGGAAGTTTTGGATAGTATAATTGGATGCCACACTAGAGGAGGGAAATACAAGGAATATCTAGTTAGATGGAAAGGAAGACCGGAGGAAGATTCATCATGGATTTCTCAGGCTGAGGTAGACCGCATTGGTTTTCCTCCAGTTCCTAGCAAGTGAGAGGCTCACTTTTCTTCAACCTCAGGTGTCTGATGCAAGAGCATCCCCAGTTGCGAGCAATCTTGTATCAACCAAAATTACTTGCATTCTTTCTTGCATTATCGAACCTAGCCTCGACCTATTATGTAACTTGTGGAGCTCAAGATAATGAAGAACCATATGTTTTGTTCGACGCCTGCACGCTTCATCAAATTCGAGGTTTGGAACCTCTTGAGGCCAACACAGACCCTTTTCTGGAGCTGGGAATGGATATATATATAGGAATTATGTATTTGCATTAGAGGACATTCGATTCATTGATGATTATCATTCACATCATTGCTAGATCATAAATAAGGGTTTTGACTTGCATGTAACTCTGGGCATAGCATTGAATCTTTCTATAATTTGTAAGCTGGAAGACAGGGCATGTTGCTAGTGAATAATTGATTGATCATTTCGTATATATTCATATATGATTGTTGTTCCAATTTCTTTAAGTTTTTTTTGTGTTTCCTCCTGTTGTAAGGTTGGATAGTCCCTTTCTCGGATCGTCCATCCTTGACTGCACCACTTAACTAGCACAAAACCTTCCTTATCCAACACCACCCCATGCATGGGAGCCTTACCTTTGTCCACCTTCAGAGAAGATTGGGAAGGAGCACTACCCAAACCAGAAGAATTAACAACTTTGGGACACTTCCACTAAACATGACCATATTCATGGCATAAGTGACATCGAAAAGGAAATGCCTCATAATCCAACTATTGGTCCAAGAAGTTGCCCCAATGCACATTTCAACCGAATCTGACAATGGATTGTTCAAATCAATTTCAACGCACACACTAGCAAAGGAAAGTACTTTTTTAGTCAGAGTCTATTGAGAAGTCCCAATAGGATTACCCAACAAAAGAGCAACCATTACAATATATCACTTAACCAACATTCTAGAGGTAGTTGAGGAAGACCCCCCCAAAGTGGAACCCTAGAAGGGAGCTCCTCTACAAAGTTGAAACCTACATGCCAAGGTTTGATGAAAAGGCCCACCTAATTGTAGAAGTAGGGCCCGACTTCAAAAGCCTAATTCCATTTAGCCACACAAGAGAAATCCACCATGAATAAATTGTTGGTTGGCAACATTATATCAAAATCACCTTCAAGGTTCCAGGTCTTGCAAACCCATGAATCAAGAAATGGAAGTGACACCCACATCCCCATAAAATTGTAAATCAGCACATGATTGCTATAATATTCCACATCCCCTACCATGGATTCAGGTTGTATTACCAACACTAGATACTCTTGTGACCTTTCCAAACACCCATTCACCTTTTGCAAATGAAAACCACCATTCCTTGACGAAACCTCACTAAGGTTAGCCATGTTTGAAGGAAACAATCTTCCACCAGGTGGAGAAGAGGTAAGATCTGGCCTGCTAGGGGATGCATGCAGCACCATCCTTGAGAAGAAACTCACACCCAAGTAGCCAATGCTACACAGAAGCAGCCAAGATTTTACACAAAAGAAATCAAAAGAAACAAGTAGGAATAAAAAGTCGAGAACCCCCCCCCCCCCTCACAAATGATTGAAAACCCAACACTGATCTACAAGAAAAAAAGCACGTGAGAAAAAATTTAAAAAAAGGCATGCAGCCCTGACCTATAATAGGCCACAAGCTACCATTCCCATGCAGAAGCTCCCACACCTCCCAACCTCATCACCATTCTCCAAATCATTTTACCAACTTTTTTTAATGATAGTAGAAAATTTAAATATTTAATTAAATAATAAATTAGAATACATGAGATCTATCCAAGGGGAAGTGATGAGGTGAGGGAACTTGTGCATGGTAGTGGAAGTGTGAGGTGGCCTATGCCACTCCATTTTCTGTTGTGTGGGCCTTTTGGGCTCAAGTTGCAGGTTTTGGCATATTTTTCCTACCATTTCATTGCATAGATGTGTGTGGGTTCTATTTTATCCTATGCCTTGGTCTTTATTTTCTCTATTTTTTGCATTTTTTTGGAACAATCAGGCCTGCATATGTTTGCATGGTGTCGTCTAGGAATTTGGGGGACCCCCTCTTGCTCTCTTTTAAAGATGTAACTATTAATGGGGATTCTTCAACGTCTGGGCACATTGATGGAGTTAATTTCCTCTTGCATGCAGTAGAGGAATTAAAGATTAATCATCCTTAGGAGATGTGATCAAAACCTAATGGGTGTTTGGAAAGGAGAAAGGATCATCTAGTGGTGGTGATTAATTAGGATGTTGTAGCTGAGGATGTTATGTATTTATCAAAACATGCTCTAATTTGTAATTTCATGGAAGTTTGCATCTCTCTGTCATTTTCAGAGGCCTTGGCCCATAATAACGAATTTGGAAGGAGATATGAAAATTATCCTAGGAGAAAATAGTTTTTCCTGTGTGGCGTTTTCAAGATTAGTTGATCAAGATATGGTTTTTAAAGGTGGCCCATATTTTCATAATCAAGTAGTGCTCTTTATCAAACCATGACATCTAGGATTTGATCCTTTGAAAGAGCTTTCGTTGAAGATTTCTAATTGGATCTAATTGCCTCAACTTCCATTGGAGTTTTGGAATAAGTACATCTTGCACTCTATTGTTGTGGCTTTGGGAAAGCCCTTGGGTCCATCTCTATAAACCCTTGATCATAGGGTAACCACTTTTTTTCAAATTTGTGTGGAAATTAATTTAAATAATCCCCTACTAGAGTCTCTTGAATTAGATTGGGGAGCATGTGCAAGATTCAACAAGTAGACTATGAAGCCCTGTAATTTAATTTTCATTCATATCATAAGTATGGACACTTGTAAAGGAATTTTCCTAAGTTGGATAGAAGAACATATCAACCTTTGGCAGGGTTACATGCATCTAATTCAAAAGAAAAGGGTAAAGCTTTAGTTCAAAATGAAGGGCCTGGTTCAAATGGGTTTATACCTATGAAAGCTTGATCAAAGGAAAGGGCATTGTCTCATCAAAACAAAACTATGCATATGAGGGCGCTTGGTAATAGGTTTGATGTCCTTGATAATTTTGAGGATCTAGATTTAATGGACCATGATCATACTTTTTGGAATTAGGATATACAAGGCATGGGATTGGCTCCTCATATTCCCTAAGTTCTTATTCAAATAATGGTTTCTCTTGAGGCTTCGAAGGAAGGAGGTATATCGTCACCAGTCCCTGTTGAGACTATGGCTAATGATCAAGGGATTGAGGGGGATCTAGAGGTTGTTATGGAAGCTAACCCTTTGTGTGAATTCTCTTGGGAGGATACAGATACTGAGGTAACTACTGATCAAGATTTAGGCTCAGGGAATAAGGAAGAAGATAAAAGGAAAACCCTATCCCTACTAGGAATCAATCAAAAGGTCTTAAAAAAAGAGTGGATAAGTTAGCTAAGGTTGGAAGAAAAAAGGATCTAGAAAAGATGAAGATAATAGGAGATCACTTAGTGGAATCAAGTGTTGTTAAGACACTAGACACTCACTTTCCCTTATTCCAAAAATGATTGTGATCTCATGGAATTTTATGGGTTTGAGTAGCATCCCTAGACAAAATTCTACTCGAGATTTGATTCATGATCATAATCGTAATTTTTTTTATCCAAGAAACTAAACTTTCAGTGGACAATATGAAGAATACTTCTTCCAAAATTTGGAAGAGGGGTCTTTGTCAATGTGTTGGCACCGAAGGTTCAATTGGTTGGGTTTCGTATCTATGGGACCCATGTAGGATTATGCATCTTTGGTGGTTGGCCAACAAGAACTCGCTTTATTTTCTAGCATCCCGCTTTGACTCAGGAATGGTTATTCTTTTTCCCAATGTTTATGTGCCTAATGATCTGCCAAGTAAGACTATGTTTTCGTCTCATATTAGATTTATTTAGTCTCTTGATCCTTCTTGCCCTTGGATTTTGGTAGGAGACTTAGATTCTATTTGTATCTTGGGGGAAAAATTTGGGGGAGTTGGTCATCTCAGACCTACATCGTCCTTGATGTGTGATAATATCTATTTTCTCAAGTTGGTGGATGTGAAATCAAATAATGGTACCTTCACCTAGAATAACAAAAGGTGTGGGGAGGGTTCTATTTCTTAGAGACTTGATATATTCCTTGTCTCAGACCATTGGATTAGGAATAATTGGACTTCTTCCTTTGAAATATTGGGATCGAAAGGATCGGATCATTAGTTGATCAAGTTCTCTTCCTTATTATTCTCTATGTCTAAACACCCTCATTTTAAATTTTAGCTTATGTAGATTCATGATCCTAGTTTGTACCAATTGGTTGAGGAGTGGTGGTCTAAAGGGAATCTCTCCTTTGGCACTGCTATATTTTCCTTTTTCAAGAGGCTTCAGTTTGTAAAGTACAAGCTAAATAAACGGAATAGATCTTCTTTTAGGAATCTCTTTCTTGTGAAGAAGCGGTTACAGGATCAACTTGATAACATCACTTTCAGAATTAAGGAGGGTATGACTATGGATTTTCTTCAAGAAGAAACTAGATATTCTAGGGAACTTGCTAAATGGGATCTACGAGAGAAGATTTTTCGGAAACAAAAATATCGTATTGAGTGGCTTCACGAAGGGGACAAAAATATTGCTTTTTTCATAATTCTATTAAAAAGCAAAGATATGGTAATATTATTACCTCTCTTATTTTAGCCGAAGGGGAACAACTAAACTCTTCCCAAGCCATTTTGGAGGAGGTGGTTAGGTTCTACTCTTCCCTCTTTACAAAGGAGGGTCCACTAGTTTTGGCTAAGGAGGATCTTGTACTAGACATTATTCCTTTTGTGGTCTCAAGTGATGAATAAATCCCTTATAAAGCTTGTTTCTTTGGAGAAGCTTGAAAGTATTGTGTTTCAAATGAAGAAAGGTAAGGCTCCTGGGAGTGATGGTTTCCTGATTGAGTTCTTCCAAGATTTTTGGGATAACCTTAAATTTTATTTGTTGGAAGTGGTTTGGGAGTCTGAGACCAATAAGAAAATGCTCAAAGCTATTAATTCCACCTTTCTTTCTTTAATTCCTAAAAAATAAGGGGTCAATTCCTTGAAAGATTATTTTTGGCATATTGCCTTGTGTAATGTAACTTTCAATATTATAACTAAGTTGATTGTTGAAAGGCTAAACAATTTCTTGGGGCCCTTTATTTTTATGGAATAGGGGGGTTTTGTCAAAGGTCGCTAGATTGTTGATGGGATTGTGGTAGCAACTAAAGTTTTTCACTCCATGTCCCCTTCTATGGAGAAGGTTATGTTCATCAAATTGGATATGTCTAAAGCCTACGACAAAGTTAGGTGGTATTTTCTCCAACGTATAATTTTGGCTATTGGTTTTCATTTAGACTAGATCTCTTGGGTCATGAGTTGTGTGACTTCTTCCTCCTTCTTTGACCGGTTAATGTATCCCACATACCTACCTTTTTTATGTTGTGGGGACTCAAGTAAGGAGACCCTCTTTCCCCTTACCTTTGTATTTTAATGGTTGAGGATCTTGGTAGGTTGTTGAAGCAGTACAAGGAAATGTGCCTCATTCATGGTTGGAGTTGGGGCCACAATTTAGACTCTCAGACTCACCTCCAATTTTTGGATGGTACTTCTCTAGTAGATATGGCTAGAATTGATGAAGTGGTTAACTTCAAGAAAGCTCTTGATACTTACCTAGTTGTGTCTAGTCAAAATACTAATGAGGGAAAGTCTAGCATCATTTTCTTCAACACTCCTAAGTTGATTCATAACAAAATTGCTAACATTCTTCATTTTTAGATTGGAAGTCTCCCTATGGAGTATTTGGGTATTCCCATGTGTGTTAGCACCCTGAATAAGAGACATTGGCAAAATATCCTAGACAAACTTTGGTCAAAATTCAATCATTAGACTTTTCGATGGCTATCTTTTGCAGAAAGGTTTACTCTTTCAACTTTTGTCTTATAGGCTCTTCCTTTGTATAGGTTCATGGTATTATCTACCCCTAAATTATTCCTTAAAGGAGTATGAAATACTTGCTAGGAAATTTTTATGGGCCAAAAATATTGAGAATCAGAAGTGGAGCCTGGTGAGTTGGGGCCAGGTGTGCAAAGCCAAGGAGAATGGTGCCTTGGGTCTTATGTCATTTGGGATCAACAACCAGGCTCTAGCTATAAAGTTATACTAGAGGTGGTGCACATTTCTTGATCGACCCTAGGCTCCCATTTTGAACTACAAATACTTATGTGGTGTTGGTAAGGAGGACATTCCGTGAGTGGAATTAGCAGGTAAGGGTTCTATGATTTGGAGCACTATGAAAAGGGGAGCCACCCTCATTAAGGATGGTGTAGACACCGAAAATTGGTCAAGGCCTACGAACACCACTTTCGACATAATTTTTTAATATCCATGGTCATGATTAAATAATCTTTATTATTTAATTACTCTTTTTAAAACTTATTCCCTCTATTAATTAAATACCCCTTTTAATTAATTCATAAATGACCTTTTATTCAACTTGATTAATTAAATAAATCATAATTATTTAATTATGTCACTAACTAATTAATTCTTCCTTTTTAATTAAATAATTTATTATTTAATTACCCCCTTTCTCACATTTCAACTATAATTAAATATTTATTATTTAATTATTCATTTAATCCTTTTCAACAGTCAATTAAATAAATTACATTATTTATTTAATTAAATCATTTCAAGTTTTGAATGTTGAATTAAATTAACATTTAATTCATATTTAATTATTTAAGTCACATTCTTTTGTCATCCAGTTGACTAATCATTCACTCACCTTCTGACTCAAGATCTATTTTTAAATCCTCTAGTTATCTTCGAGTTTGATATCTGATTGTCTCTGCGAGAAGACTCTCTATCACAACTAGTCAGTTAACTAGTTCTAACTCATGTGCATGAATGTGTTTATTAATTAAATATCTTTATTTATTTATTTAATTTATGTATGCATTTAAATTCTTCATCTTCGAGTTCTAACATTGTCTTTGATATTCAAAGTCTATTTCTTCTATTTTCGAAGACTCTTAACTGAAGATTAAGATCGAGAACTCTTGTTCTTTCTATTTTCGAACAGTCTTGACACAAGATTAAGTTATCATTTTAATTTAATCTTTATCCTATAGTCTTTTCTGACTTATGTTCTAACTCATGTTCTAACTGACACAAAACTCACATCGCATGACATTCATCAATCTCGTTCGTCGATCTCTCTTTGAATCTGAGCCGATCGTTCGAAAACCCAAACTCTATAAAATGGCCTATCATTATCATTATTCCTCCTCCCGAAATCATACGCTTTTGAGAAGAAACTTATCTACGATATTTTTCTTAGACATTCAACAAGGTTATGCTTGCATCAATACTGAAAATTTGAGGGCAAGAATATTGAAACAACAAAATGGAGAAGGGCAATTGAGATAATTCAAAGGAGTGAACGCATATTCGGTGAGAGCTTTCCAATTGATTTGTTTAGTTTAATTATGTTTACTTGTTTCGTTCTTTGTTGTTTTGATTTAGATTATTTGTTAGATTAGACTTTATCATTTTAATCTGTGCACCTTTAGCATTAATCTTTCCAAAAAATATAGGTCTTACATTTGGTGAACCCAACGTGAACACGCTTCAAATTCGTGCATCTTTTCATTTTTTCGTTTTTTATTTTTGCAGGAATCGTACGGCACACCGTATTTGTTCCAATAAACAATGCATCTGCTATATTCTACGACGCATCTATCACACTACACCACATCTGTGAAACTTTGCACTGCATCCGCCTGTCAACATTCGTGCCGTGTTCGACTGTCAACACGAGCCACATCCCCCAGTCAACATTGAGCCGCATTTGTGGCTCGAAAAGCCGCATCTTCTTGGTAATATATTTTCAATTTGTTATTCACGTCCATACATTCGCGTTTTCATTTTCGTTTTGTGTGTTATTTCATTTTTCGCTAATGTTTGTTTATAGTTGTGTTAAGGTGGATTAACTTAGTTTCTGTAGGACGAAGCATAGAAGACCATTAAAACCAAAAACCATTTTTTTCTGCAGGATGAAAGTCAAAGACACTAAAAACCAACTGCTGATCAGTTTGCATGCAGGACCTAATGAATTTGTTAACTTTTTTTTGTAATCTTTTTGTTTGGTAGTTAGATAATTGTCGTTTGGATTAAAAAGAATCATTGTCTACTTTGTTTGGTGTGAAAGCACATTTATGTCACCCTTTATGATTTGGTATATCGAAGTATCCTCTCCCCTTGCACAGTCATGCCATCCTGGGTGTAAGAGAAATGGTTGTTGACTCTAGAATTTGGGCCTGTCTTGGTTGGAAAAAGTACTCACCCCAAGATGACTCAGACCGGTAACACGCTTTAGCCAGCTACTTCCACCCAGTATATAAAAACAGATTTCTGGAGAAAGCCTAGAAATCATGCTCACTATTCCGATGAGAAGGACATAAATGGTCTCTAGCCGAGCTGAATAGTGCCCCACGAATGGAAAGCCCTTACTAAACACCATGTTATAGTTTTGCCAAAATCCTACCTATTTGCTGGTGCAATAGGTTCGGACCTGTGAAGCCATCTTACATTCTTACGGTTCATGTGTGGAGATGAGATGTATGCCATGGGAGTTTTATGGGTACAGTAGCTTGGCTGCCCCGTATAAGTGAGTGTCGTGGAGGGGAGCTAGTGGGGTCAAGCTACTAGTCATCCTCCTTGAATATGCGTAGCTGGAGAAATCCAAGTAAGAACTCAGTAAATATTGTCCAAAAAGCCTAGGTTGTAAATGTTTTCGGGTCTTAGCAGTTCTATCATCATAAACTGAAAAATACATTGCTTTTTGTGCTTGTTTTTGTTGTATTCGTCAAAAAACTTGATCAACAAACGGATTCATTCGGAACACAATCTTCAGAAAAACACAACTGTCAACAAAAGTCAAAACTGTTATTTTAAACATTGCATCTATCTTAGGGAGTCACATTTGTTAGGGTAAACACCGCATGTGTCTGTCAACAAAGTTCACTTGTACACAGTTTAGATCTTACGAGCCGCAACTGTTAATTTTTGAGTCGCATGTTTATATGCAAGCCGCATCTATCAACAAAAAAACCGCATGTGTCTGTCAACAAGTTTAGGTTCGCAGAGTCTATATTCTGAGTTGCAACTATTACAATGAGTCGTATCTGTCACAAGTCAAAATCACCAGTCAACATTCGAAACCTATTTTTAGTCAAATCACTGCATGCACAATTGTAAACCGCATCTATCAAAAATAGAACCGCATTTGATAGGTGGACCACATTTGACTGTTAACAGATACTTAGAAAACTACAAATCAAGTCTGAAACATAACTATCATTTTTGCTTTTGTTTCTTAAGAACAACCTTGGACAGAAACTGAAGATTTTTCTCAAAAAACCTTTCATCATTAGGTGTCATATGCATCTTAGTCACAGTCAATGTCTTAGTCATATTCATCCTAAGTTGCATGCATATAGATACTTCCTAGGAAATTGCATATCGTCGAATATATAACTTTCCTCATCATTGGATACGTTCATGTTCTGGTTTGTCACAATCATTGAACCCAGTCACTTTAGTCCTATTACTGAATCTTTCCAGCTCAACAATCTAGTTTGGGAAATTCATCTTGTCAATTGTCTTTGTCCTACAATCAGGTTCCTTGGTCAAAATCAAATCCTTGCATGCATTTAATCCATAGGAGGTAGGTTATATCCATTTTAGAATCATTTATCGTCATAGTCTACTCAAGATTTTGCATATTGTCCGTCCTACCATACGTCATCTTAGTATACGTCATTTTAGAAATCACTTTAGCAACATCCTTTATTGTCAGAAAATCCAAAAAACATAGAAATAGGACATATCATTTTTTGGACATATCTATATTACCCCATTTTGAGCAAATTTTCATGGTCGAAACAAGGTCTCAAAAGAAACAAAAATCAATGTCGGACCCCAGTGAATTTTTCAATCCTTTCACAAATCAACCATCAAGGAAAGAAATACCACATAGACCTTTGCTTGAAAAACACGTCACTAGAGACACACATGGACAAATTTACATTGAAGATATAGACGCAGCAGTACAAGATCTTGAATTCACATCCTTTATGGATGAGTGTTTGGAAAATGATCCCCAACGATATCTAGCAAAGTTGCTAGCAGAAGGTGCCACATTACCAATAGGATTTGATATTCGTACTTTGCAAACACCGCCTATTCAACCAACACAAACTATGACGTCAAGTGTTTCTATTCCCCAAATCACCACAGCAATACCAACTGGCATATCAACTCAAACATCATCAATTTTAAACACAACCCCTTTCAACATAACACAAGGTTTACAATTTACTGTGGGAGCAACTTCATCAAACCCCTTTGGCACCAACACGACTAGTAAAAGATCCAAAGTTGGCATGAATATTCCTATACCAAATCAGAACATTTCGACAGGAAATATTCCCAATCCAAATCAGAACATGCAGACAGGAAATATTCCCAATCCAAATCAAAACATTCAAATAGGGAAGATTCCTATACCAAATCAAAATATTCAAACAGGAAATATCCCCAATCCAAATCAGAATATTCTAACGGGATATATTCCCTCACCAAATCATAACCCGTCAGAGAACATGGCATTTCAAAATATCTACATTGATCCAAACAACGCCAATAACATGTCCTTGACACAAGTAGATGTCCTCCAAAACCAAATGCAAACTCTTCAACAACATATGGACAACATGTCTATGTCAGGCAAACGAACTATCTCAACGCAAGACCTATGTCCATGTCCATTTGACAAAGTGCTTTATATGACACCCTTCCCCCATGGATACATTATACCTAATTTGCCTAAGTATAATGGGAGGAAGAATCTTTTGGAACACATTAGAGAATTCTCAATGGCATGCATGGACATATCATATGACCCCACATACTTGATGAGACTATTTCCGCAAACCCTTATCTGGATAGCACTGGAATGGTTTTCTAAATTACCATATGGTATACGATCCTGGGGTGAATTAGCTGAGAATTTTTTTGAAAACTTTGCTTTTAACATAGACAATGAAGTAACAATAGCAACCTTGTGCCACACGACACAAGAAGACGGTGAGACTTTTACCACTTTCTTCCAGAGATGGAGAAGTCTAGCTAGCAAATGTCCAGTTGAAATACCAAAAAAATAGAAGGTCACGATATTCCTTGAAAACATCAATCCAAAATTGAGAGGTGACTTAAGGGTACATTGTTGTACTTCATTCCTAGACTTGGTACAAAAGGGCATCATCCTTGAAAAAGGCCTTATTGACAAAGGCGAAATAAAAGTACCAGGCAGGAACCCAGTTGTCCAACATCAAAACGCACCTAATGATAGAAACAAATTATGGTCTAGAAACAAAAATGTTACAAATGATGGAATTTTTGATGCTAAAACCATACATACAGGACTAGTTATCACACTTAGAGGTTACAACCCCAATCAAGACATGACGAATAGTCCAGATCAAACAGCCAATTATGTCCAGAATTCACAACAACAACGACTACAAAATAGATTTCCTACACGTGAATTTACCCCTTTAGGGCAACCAATCAAGACAATTTTCAAAGAGTTGATTAAAAATTATCTCATTAAACCTTTGGAACCAAGAGAGTATGATCCTGGACAGTTTAAACCTTCATGGTCTGATGACAATGCATATTGTGACTATCATCGAACAAAAGGACACAACCTACAACAATGCCGACAACTGAAGAATATTATCCAAGACTTTGTTGAAAACGGAACCATAGAGGTCAATGGGCAGAAAAATACCAAGAACAGTGATCATAAGGTCTTCACAGACCCATTACATGAACACACATAAGGAAAAGCCTCTAGTTCGGGAACCAAGAATAATCCATCAGCCAATTATACCAATACCAAGTATGACTATGGTAAAGGAATGATTATAAATCACCTCTGAGTGGAAAATGAAAACGTCAATACCATTGTCATTAAGAAGCATTTGGAATGTGTTGTAAACACACACAGAACTAAGATAACTATTCCAGGTCCTTCTTCTGAGCCACCTACACAAGCTTCCAAGTTTAAGTACAATCTCCTTGATCAACTGAGCAAAACCCCCACACAAATATCCATTTTGGAACTATTGAATTTATCACCTGAGCATCGAGCTATTCTCGACAAAGCATTATAGAATACGACTGTTCCTACAGACTTAGATGTCAATTGTTTCAAAGAAATGGTGGGATATTTAACCAACTCACATCATGCCACATTTTCCCAAGAAGATTACTCAACTGAAAAGTTTGATCATAATGACCCATTACATCTTGAAGTCCCAGTCCATAAAACCAAAGTCAGACAAGTCTTGGTAGATGGGGGAGCAGGTTTGAACCTATGTACCCTAAAATTGGTTAAGGCATTAGGATTCTCAAAAGAATGCATAGACACCTCTAAGATTATAGTCATCAAGGCTTATGATGATGAGGAAGGATCATCCAAAGGAGTTGTCACACTCCCTATTAGAATTGGCCCAGCAATTATGAACACCTGCTTCCAAGTCTTGGATCTCACCCTTCCGTACAACTTGTTGTTAGGTAGACCTTGGATACACACAATTAAATCTGTACCTTCAACATATCACCAATGTCTTAAATTCTCGTATAATGGCACCGAGATCACGATTGATGGTGATCCAGATCTGATTCAATATTGTACAAGCCTAAGGGAAATTCCACAACGACAGGTACCAGTTAACCAAGAAGCTTCATCATCCACTTTATCCCTATACATTTACCCATCACATCTTACTAAGTCTATTTCATTCAAACCACCATCATCCACTCCTAAGGTCGAGATCCAAGACAAGGCTGTGGAGAATATTACATAAAGGCATCATATTGTGTCAGTCAACTGGTTCCACCTAAGGCATATGGCTTACCCATGGCAGATAGAAGACAGTCAGTAGTCACATTCTGTGTTCCCCCTACAATGACATTGACTAAATGGGGAGAGTTAAGTGAAGAAATTGTGGATCAAGGTGATATTACCTCTTGGTTGTATCAAGAAGACAATGAATACCCCTCGCCATCTATTCAAATAGCTAAGGACCAATATGGAAAAGGCTTTAAGATAATGCAAAATGAAGGCTATGACAGGCACACTAGGTTAGGACTACATCAAAATGGAAGGACGGAACCTATCGCTGTCTCACCACGACTGAAATACCTAGGGCTAGGGTTTCAACTGCTTAGAATTGGGTTTCCTAGTACTTCGTCACCATTTCAAGAGGAAGTGAGTGCTTGTACAGACATCGAGATATCTTATGAACCACTTCCCCTAGTTTACGATGAATCTCGCGAACCATTTCCCCCAGTTTACGATGAATCTCCCGACTCAAGTGATTGTGATTGGGATTCCCTTTCTTCTACCAGTACTATGTACATAGATGGTTTATTTGGAGAATTGGACCTAAAGATAAAACCTGTACCAAAACCATCTAGTCCTCGTCATAGGAAACACTTTTCCAAAGAAGAATGGCATAATCACTATTATTGGGAAACCCTTGATCATGCATCTTGGGCACCTGACACACCATCTTCTGATGATTTAGCCCTTACAATAGTCCCACAGCAGAGTTTACCTACCCATAGGAAAAAGAACAAGAAGGAGTTAGTCCAAAACTTTTGTGATCATGTCAACCATTCTATATTCACCTTATCAGCTTCCACCTTTAATAACTTCGATGATGACATGCCTCTCATATATCCCGAACTTATCGACTGGGATCAACAAGGTACACCCATCATAGACACATTTGAGAATGACGAAACAATCGCTGAGTTCATGGGACTTTGAGAAGGCATACCAAGAGGGGATCATAAAGTTGGTTTTACCCTAGACTTGGATGACAAAGCATATTTTGGGGAGTCTATTTACACCTCTAATCACAAAAATGAAGATAAAAATAAAAATGATGAAAATGAGAAAAATGACAAGTCCTTAGGTGAAAACTGAAAGGCGCCTTTGGACGAAGAAATAGTCAAAATAAAGGGTGTATCTGAGGGCGAAAACCTCTCTGAGGCACCCAAGGATAGAGGTTTAAATATTCTCCCCGTTGAATAGGAAAAGTCACCAATGCTAGTAGAAGAGTCTATTGAGGTCAACATAAATACAGAAGAAAACCCTCGGCACATATACTTTGTAGCATCATTGACAGAGGCAGAACAACCTGAGTTGAAGGACTTCTTCGCAAAGAGACAAATAAAATTTGCATGGTCATACGCTGACATGCCCGGGCTGGATCTAGACCTGATATTACACCATCTACCATTACAGCCAGGTATTAAGCCATTCAAACAAAAGTTAAGGAAGATGCATCCATAGATTGCTCTACTGGTCAAGGAAGAACTTAAGAAACTCTTGGATGTTGGATTTATAATAACTATAGACTATGCAGACTAGATTCCAAATCTTGTACCAGTGAATAAACCAATTGGGGGAATCTGCATTTTCATAGACTTTAGAGACATCAACAAGGCATGTTCTAAGGATGACTTCCCTTTGTCGAACATAGACATGATAGTAGATCTTACAGTAGGATACGAGATGCTATCCCTCATGGATGGTTTCTCTGGATATAACCAAATCAAAATCACAGCTGAAGACCAACACAAGATAGGTTTCGCGTGTCCATGGGGCACATACTATTGGAATGTTATGCCTTTTGGGCTTAAGAACGCGGGAGCTACCTATCAACGGGCAATGACTATGATTTTCCATGACTTTATACATACTCTCATGGAAGATTATGTGGATGACATTATAGCTAAATCAGAAATAAGGGTAGATCATTTGAAGGTTCTAGACAAGATATTCCAGAGGCTAGAGAATTACAATGTCAGGCTAAATCCAAAGAAGTGCGTCTTTGGAGTGAAATCAGGGAAACTTCTAGGGTATATCATTTCCAGAAGAGGCATTGAAGTAGATCTAGAGAAGGTAAGAGCTATCATAGAAATGCCTCCTCTAGTTAGCATTAGTCAACTAAGAACCCTACAAGGAAGATTACAGTCCATCAGGCATTTCATTGTACAACTGGCAGATAAAATACACCCATTTCAACATTTACTCAAGAAAGGAGTACCATTTGTGTGGACACCTAAATGTTAGGAATATTTCCAACAAATCAAGGATTACTTGCTCACTCCACCTGTCTTAATGCCACCTACAGATGGAAAACCATTGATACTATACATTTCAGCAACTCAGTTAGCATTAGGAGCTCTTCTCGCACAAAACGATGATCAAGGTCATGAGAGAGCAGTGTACTACATTAGTCATACCTTGGTCGGATATGAATTGAATTACAGCAACATAGAACATGCCTGTCTTATGGTAGTCTTTGCTACCCAAAAACTTTGGCACTATATGCTCAATCGCCAAACAATTTTGGTTGCAAAGATTGATCCCCTCAAATATCTCCTAAGTAAGGCAGCATTAACTGGCTGATTGGCTAAATGGGTTATGATACTTAGCGAGTATGACATCCAATATGTAGAGAGGAAGGCTATAAATGGACATGTGATTGCAGATCAGTTAGCAGATGCACCCATGAAGGCAAACCATCCTTTAGTGGCGGATTTTCTTGATGAATTTATTTTCAACATTGACACTAGAACCGAATGGAAATTATACTTTGATGGGTCACATACAAATCGGGGTTCATGAGTAGGTATCCTATTTGTTACACCTCAAGGTGATACCATTCCTAAATCATTCAAGATTGCTTTCCCTTGTACCAACAACATAGCAGAGTATGAAGCCTTAGTGACAGGATTAAAAATGGCAACTCAGTGGAAGATTAAGAGTCTACATGTTTTTGGCGATTCTCAGCTTGTAGTCCGGCAAGTAAATGATGATTATGAGACTAAGGATGAGAAAATTCCCCCCTACAAGTGCATGGCCGATAGTTTCAAGCAGTACTTTGATGACATTACCTTTCAACAAATACCACGTATTTAGAACAGCGTTGCAGATGCTATGGCAACCATGGGTTCCTTATTGGATATTTCGAGTAACGTGCCTAAGTTTGAGTTTTTGGTTGAATAGTTGTTGGTCCCCGCCTATGATGTCCTTGATTCTGTGATGGTGTGTACAATTGTTGGTCCTACTTCCCCTTGGTATAAAGACATATTCGACTATCTAACTGACCAAAATTTACCTCTAGACTTGTCAAATAACCAACGTTGAACCTTCATCTATAAGTCAACTAAGTACACCATCATCAGAGATACCCTGTATAGACATACCTTAGATAATGCCCTAATGAGATGTCTCAATGCTGAAGAAGCACAAAAAACCTTGCGAGCAGTACACGAGGGTATATGCAGATCCCATTCGAGTGGTCCTACTTTAGCCCATAAGATTATGAGATTAGGTTATTATTGGCCTACAATGGAGAAAGACTCATATATCTTTGTAAAGAAATGTAGACAGTGTCAGATACACAGAGATTTGATAAGAGCACCAGCATAGGAGCTTCATCTGATCACATCACCATGGCCCTTTTTCATAATGGGGACTTGACCTCATAGGTAAGATACACCCTCCATCATCCAATGGCCATAAATTCATCATAACCACCAATGAATACTTCACCAAATGGATTGAAGCTATTCCCATGACTTACATCACTGGCACGCAAATATCCAAGTTTATCTTAAACTATAACATTTTTCGGTATGGTGTACCCCAATCCATTATCACAGACAATGGCCGCCTATTCAAAAACCAAGAAGTACGCCATTTATGTGAAGAGTTCCATATCAAACATCATTTTTCCACCCCATATTACCCACAAGGTAATGGCCAAGCCGAGGCATCTAATAAAACCATTGTTAGAATCTTAAAGAAGACTATCAATGACGTTGGTTGTGACTATCACCTACAGCTGAATCCTGCCTTACGGGCTTACCGCACAAGCATTTGTACTCCCACTGGCACCACACCATACTCCCTAGTATTTGGATCTGAAGGTATCTTACCTATTGAGGTTGAAATTCCTTTTCTAAGGGTATCCTTGAAAGGTCATATTGACGATGAAGAATACCGTGTATCCAGATTGCAAGAGCTAGAATTATTGGATGAATGAAGATAGAAAGCACTAGACCATTTACAAGCATATCAAAATCGTCTTCGTCGTAGCTATAATAGGAAAGTTCTAAATAGACACTTTGACATTGCTGACCTGGTTTTAATGGAGAATCCCAAGAATCAAGTTGAACGGGAAAAGCCAAGAAAGTTCAAACCTAACTGGTTAGTGCCTTATATTGTCATGGAAGCTTTTGGTTCAGGAGCGTACCAACTCTCTACTCCTGAAGGAGAGCCACTTTTGTCACCAATCAATAGCCTGCATCTGAAGAGGTTCTATGCGTAGCTTCTGAGAATCTATGTCTTAATCTAGAAAATACAAAAAAATGGAAAAAACAAAAAAAATTTTACCTTGATGAAAACCTAGCAAACAGGCGTCTTTGTAACACCTAAAAAATTGGAAAAACAACAAAAAAGTAAAGAGAAATAATTCATCCAATAGTGAAAACCGCTTCAGTGGCGCTATGGATAAGTACCATGGTGAAAACCTGGCAAACAGGCGCCATGTGTAGTCAAACTCACTCTTTCATCTACCATAATTCCAATCAGACTTTTTCACCATCCCTCATAATCTATGGTTGTCCTATCCATTGCTTGGAACGATTGACATCTAACGTCCATTCTGTCACATTCCCCACTCCATCTCATATGTCTTATTCCTTATTGGGGGAAAATCCTTATTTTGTGCCATGACCCCTTGTACATAACATTACACCATCAGAAAATGTCCTGAAAAATCCAAAAACATTAGAAAACTTCAAAAAGACAAAAAAATCAAAACATGTCAGAAAATACCAAAAATAGAGTCAAGTCAGTAATGTTAAGTCAGTCGTAGACATAGTTGAACTACATTTCCTCTGCGACTGGGACTTAGGCAAGGCCATCAATCGATGTGCCCCTAAGGCATTAGGTCTGTTTGTCTAAGTTTTTCATGTATCACACACATTAAAATCATGACTCTTTATACATTCAAAGACATTGGTCGTGTTGAACTACGAGGTCTCTACATGTACAACGTAGGCAAGGCTAATCTATTGATGAGCTCCCGAGACCGCACTAGGTTAGTCCAATAGGGTTCATTCACATTCACTATCACACACATTTCATATCATCAACTTAAGCACATATCTCTAGTCATTTATGTCAATTAAAGTTGGTCGAACTACGAGGTCTCTGCATGTACTATGTAGGCAAGGCTAATCAATCGATGAGCCCCCGAGGCCGCATTAGGTCAGTCTTTAGGGTATCATCTCAAGTCATACACTGTCAATACACACGCACACACTTTTAATTAGTCAAGGAATCAAAACAAGTCATGCATCAACAAGGCAACATCTCAAAATAGTCATCACGTCAATATCAAACAAATTGTCAAAGTGATCAACCTATATCTTAGCAAGATATGTCTTTCTTGTCAACAGACATCGTCAAACTGTCATAGCCTCATGTATCTGGTTGCATCAATGTCATCAGGCTCCAACGTCTTATACGACACGTGTCTTTCTAAAACCAAGCTTTGTCATGCCTTATACAGATAGTCACCAAGTCGAAACCAGACTCAACATCTTATTGCGCTATGTGTCATCCCTCACATTATGCTATGTCAAACATCAACAATCAAACAATCCCACAAGATCAAGTTTTGGCGAATACTTTTATTTGGCTTTATGAATTTATATCTTATTTAGTCTTATCTTTTTAACGATTTGTGAATTAAGTCTAGTTACTATCTTTCTCAAGGATGTCCCTTGAAGGATTTAGAGAAGCAAGGATGTCTTGGGACTCTTTTTCTTTGGCTGTTGTCTTTCAACTATCTTTTTAACTTTGGTTTTTTTAGTCATGTTACTAGTTTCCTCAAGGATTTAGAGGAGCAATGGCATCTTATGACCCATCTTTTATTTGTTTGTTGTTTGTGGTTTGTCTCGACAAAACGACTAGGGCAATCTTGTCCTTAGTATGAGTTAAAACACTCCTTGTCTACGACTATCTATTTTTTGCATATGGATGACATTGTACACTATGGTCTATCTCATATCATAGTGTGTACTATCCATTTGTGTCATTTCCCACCCAATGATGATAAAAAGAAAGCATAGCATATTTGGAAAAATATGGAAGTTCATATGTTTTTCAATCAATCAACCTTTATTATTTATTACTAACATTCTAAATTCATTCATGCTAACATTTCTTCTCCAACATAATGATAAATTTCTGTGACACAAAAAAAAAACATTAGATAATTTGTATTTGCATATATTTTATAAACATTTCATATAGTTGCATTGCATTAACATCCTCATTACATATTTACAAAATCATTGCATAATAGGAATTTCATCATCATAAGGTACATAATGGAAACATTACACCTGAATTTCACCATCACATATAAATAACATCATATAGAACATTACATCCATTATCATAAGTAAATAAAGACATCCATAACATCATAGACTGCATAAACTCATCATATAGAAGCAATGCATCACCATCAAATAGAATTGCATATCATATAGAAGCCAACAAAATCATATATATATCACTCAAAATAGTGTGTCATAGTACAATGTCAAAATGTATCCATAAATAAAAATGAGCTCGCAAGCTCTCTCTGATCAAAATATAGTGTCTACATATATAACAGTATCAACGTGTCCCACTGCCACTACTGTCACATGGAGAAGGTGGCGGAAACTGCCTCGAAGGTACTCTGTGAGGTGGAAGGCCTGTCATATGAACATGTCCTCGGTGGTCCTACCACACCCTCTGTACTCTGTGTCCTGGTATGACTCCTGCTCTATGATCTTTGGCTACAAACCTCTGAAAAGCTAGGAGCTTGTCTCTCTGTTGGTACCACTAACTCATATAAATCCTTAGAGTATGACAGTCTCTCAACTAATCTAACTAGCTCACGATAAAAACCATTAGATGAGGTGCCACTGTAAAGGTGTCTGACCTCTGTAAACTACTGCTCTATCTCCTATTGTTGGGCTATGGCCTGATCCCTCTCCATAAGTGCACTATCTCTCTCTACACGGGCACTGTCTCTCTTTGCATGGGAACTATCTCTCTCTATCTTCATGGCATCAAGCTTTGTTCTCATCAGTCTCAGTCTCTCCTTCATGGCCTCCCTATCACCATCCCTAGGGGCATCATCCTCCCATCTCCCCTCCACAATCCAATCTCTGAGCTCTCTCTCCTGCTCCTCCATAGGTGCCTCCTCCTCAACATCGTCCTCCCCATACCCTTCCAGAATACCTAGAGGATCTATATCCATATCCATATCCTCATCCTCTGTGACATCCTCTCCCCCAATATCCACATCGGCTAACTCCTCTACAACTACCTCCTCGGCAGCATGCTCATCTCTGACCTGTGCATCAACTCCACCTCTGATGTCCAACATCAGTACATCCTCTACCACTGCCTCTCGGATAGGTGAAATTCCACCTACCCAACCCAATCTCTGCCCTCTCCATCCTCATCTACCGCCTCTACCACCACCCCTCCCTCCAACTCTGCCACCTCTACCTCTCCACCATTCTCTCTGCCCTGTGCCTCGTCTCTCAACTGGTGTTGGCTGATCTGGATCTGTGTAAGGAATTGGATGATGCTCCATCCACCATGCATCATATGCAGCTATAGTCCCTGGATCTACTACTTCATCTCTCCATCCCCACTATAATGGTTGTAAAGCCTGTATCTTTGCCTCTGCAGTAGCTACTGAAATCATGGGCCCCCAATATGGAACCTCTCTCGAGGAATGAGCAAACTCTGCTCTACCTTGAGGCTCATCCTGAACCTCTCCGAACTATCTCAAAACTCGCTCTAACAAGTGTCTCTCTATGATGTGCACACTCGAAACAGTCCTCCCAATCAGGTACTATGTCTGTTTGCAATATGGCAAATGTCTGTCCTCATTAGACCACTGCTCACAGTCCATGTATGGTCTCCAAGTGAACTGATCTAAGATGTCGAGTGCATGTCTCCAATATCTAGTATCTCCCACATGGCTCTGAGTGATGTTTCCCGTGTACCGAAAAACATATGGAGATCTAGCTCATCGCTCGATAGTAACCGGAGGACGAAAAATAGCTATCCTCTCCCATGCCCAAACCATCAGAAGAGTGGTCCCACAACTCAGCGACTGTGCGTCTCTGTATGCAATATCATGTAAATGGAAATATAGCATCCCTAATAGACACGGACCCCAGGCATACATGGTCTCTCTCTCTAACATACCCACCAACATCTCGCCCCATCCAACAGGAAAACCATGACCCCGTCGATTTGGTAATACTATCCCACCTATCAGTGTACATAGTATATAGTCAATCCTCTCGTATTTGTCTGCCAACACTGGCCATCTGATCTCATAATGCTCAATGTCAAGCCTACTAATATCGTCAACCTGATAAAATCTAGCTAGCTCAGTCAATCCATGTTGGGTATCGTACATCACCCGCTCTCCTCTGATCGAAATTCTAAGTGTCTTGTACACATCCTCCAATGTGACAGTCGCCTCCCTAGTCAGCATATGAAATGATGATGTCTCGGAATGCCATCGCTCGCACAACGTGGTGAGCATCCCTCTATTTTCCCGAATAGTGGGCATCGAAAGACAATGACGAAGACCAAGTCTCCACAAAAGTCATATCTCTGCACTACTTAGACGATCTCTCATATCAAAGGTGTCTGGACGTGACTCCCACGTGTAAATAGGATCTAATATAACCTGCATTTCAACCATGATGTCAAAATTTTCAAAAAAAATTCCTTAGAAATTTTTTTCTGAAATTTTGCCAACCAAATGCGGTTCACTTTAATAGATGCGGTGCATTCATACAAATGCGTTGCATGACAAGGAATTTGTGTCGCATATTCCATATGCGTTACACATTACCAATCCAATTTCTAATTACTACAAATGCAATGTAGAAAAGAAAATGCAATGTATTTCTTATAACCTATCTACCTGATGCATATGTGTTTCACTAATGCAAATGTGGTTAACTAACCTACATGCGTACATCCTCAATGCAGATGTGTTCCATAAACACATATGCGGTGCATTTTAATACAAATGTGTTTAATGCCTAAAATGCCTATCCTATCCTAGGCGTGTTTTAGCATATGTCTCGTTCTGCAGGCAAATGCGGTGCATACGACGGCATATGCGTCGATCCCGAAAGACTGCATATGATTATTAAATTTTCAAGGCCTAAAAATACGTGCAAAAATAACTTTAAAGAGTTTGTTTTTGGGTACATACCGGTGGTCCTAGGTCGGTTGGCCACCTGAAGGTCTGGATCCAATATCCTCGTTGCGCAGCGTATGGAATGGGAGCCATCTTCATCCAATAGTCAGAGCAAAATCTCAAGTTCTTCAACTCTTTTAGGTGCAAATGAATTGGTTTTCAACCTAATTCTTATTTATAACTAGGGTTTGGGTGGCATTTCTTCTGACCTTGTCTATTGGCCGCTTAACCTTTCAACTTCTACTGACCCTTACACGTCCATATCACATCCAAATTCAATTTCATCAACTCCATAGCATTTACGAACGTTAAATTGACTTATCGAGAATATTTCCTGATTTTTTTGAAATTTTTCAAAAATTTGTCAATTTTCCCGAGGGGTCATACCCTAACCTATTTCATATTGGGGCACGATCGGGGCATATTTTCTTTGACACAACACCGAAACAACATTGTATCAAAGAGGGGCAAATTGTAGACACCGAAAATTGGTCTAGGCCTGTGAACACCACTTTCGACATAATTTTCTAATATCCATGGTCATGATTAAATAATCTTTATTATTTAATTACCCTTTTTAAAACATATTTCCTCTATTAATTAAATACCCCTTTTAATTAATTCATAAATGACCTTTTATTCAACTTGATTAATTAAATAAATCATAATTATTTAATTATGTTGTTAACTAATTAATTCTTCCTTCTTAATTAAATAATTTATTATTTAATTACCCCCTTTCTCACATTTCAACTATAATTAAATATTTATTATTTAATTATTCATTTAATCCTTTTCAACAGTCAATTAAATAAATTACATTATTTATTTAATTAAATCATTTCAAGTTTTGAATGTTGAATTAAATTAACATTTAATTCATATTTAATTATTTATGTCACATTATTTTCTCATCCAGTTGACTAATCATTCACTCACCTTCTGACTCAAGATCTATTTTTAAATCCTCTAGTTATCTTTGGGTTTGATATTTGATTGTCTATGCAAGAAGACTCTCTGTCACAACTAATCAGTTAACTAGTTCTAACTCATGTGCATGAATGCGTTTATTAATTAAATATATTTATTTAATTAATTAATTTATGTGTGCATTTGAATTCTTCATCTTCAAGTTCTAACTTTGTCTTTGACATTCAAAGTCTATTTCTTCTATTTTTGAAGACTCTTAACTGAAGATCAAAGACCGAGAACTCTTGTTCTTTCTATTTTCGAACAATCTTGACACAAGATTAAGTTATCATTCTAATTTAATCTTTATCCTACAGTCTTTTTTGACTCATGTTCTAACTCACGTTCTAACTGACACAGAACTCACATTGCATGACATTCATCAATCTCATCCGTCGATCTCTCTTTGAATCTGAGTCGATCGTTCGAAAACCCAAAATCTATAAAATGGCCTGTCATTATCATTATTCCTCCTCCCGAAATCATACACTTTTGAGAAGAAACTTATCTTTTATATTTTGCTCAGGCATTCAACAAGGTTATGCTTGCATCAATACTAAAAATCTGAGGGCAAGAATACTGAAACAACAAAATGGAGAAGGGCAATCGAGATAATTCAAAGGAGTGAACGCATATTCGGTGAGAGCTTTCCAATTGATTTGTTTAGTTTAATTATGTTTACTTGTTTCTTTCTTTGTTGTTTTGATTTAGATTATTTGTTAGATTATACTTGATCATTTTAATATGTGCAACTTTAGCATTAATCTTTCCAGAAAATCTAGGTCTTACAGATGGCATTTTCTAGATTATTCATAAAGATGAATGTGCCCTCTTTTGGTCTAATTCTTGGGATGGACACCCACCTATCCTTTCTTCTCACCCTCATCTAGGGCTTTATGTGATTTTTTTATTACAATTGGGTGGTCTAGTGTGAATAGATTTAAATCATCTACTTCATTGGGGAACTCTTCAGTGTATCAATGGTGATATTCAATAAATTAGCCTAGAGGTGGATCCCAGGAGGAGTGAAACTCTTTGGCTTTGATTCTTACTGAATGTCCTTGTTTTTATTCTAAGGATACGGATTTGCTTGCTTGGGGTAAAAATTCTAAAGGAAAGTATTCTGTGGAATAGGGTTATGTTGCTTTGCATGGTCAGAATGGGGACCTGAGAGTGTGTCCTTGGTGAAAACAAATTTGGAATAAAATTGGTTGGCCTAAGTGTAATTTATTCACGTGGTTGTTAAGTCAAAATAAATGTCTCATGTAGGAGAATATTAGGAAAAGAGGATTTAGTGGCCCTTCACTTTGCTTCCTATGTGGTTGTAGAGAAGAAAGTTCTAATCATCTTTTCTTTCAGTGTTCTTTCTTGATGGAAATTTGGAGGCTTTGGTGGAAGTTGTAGAGGAGACCCTTTATACAATCTTCATCTCTGCATGAATTCCGGGAGAATTTGGGCCTTCCACCATCTCTTGCTTCCTTCCTAGTGGTAGCTTGGGAGTTAGGTCCCTCCCTTATGATTTACCAGATTTGGCTACAGAGAAATCGACAAATTTTCCAAGAGCGTCAGAAGGTGTTCCTCTAGGTCTAGTAAAAAGGTTAAGAGTGAGCTTAAAAAAATATAGAGTCTAAGTTTTGTTGTGCATATTTTGCACACACGCCCCGCCGTAGGCAGGGACCCTTTTTTTTCGCTCCCAACGGGCTACTTTGCTCCCATATCATTTTGCGTGCCCCTTTTTTGGTGTCCTATTTGGTCAACGTGCCTTTCAAAGTCTCATTTTTGGCTGACCATATTTTGCCCCTAAAATAAAAAAATGGCTAAGTCTTGGGTTTTTCGGGCTTCGCCTTCCTACTCGCTTGGTTCTTTTTTTTTCTTCATTTTTGAATTTGGGGATAGGTTTCCTATCGATTTGGGATGTTTTTGTGGTGCCTAAGTGAACTACCAAGGTTTCATTAAGTTTCAGGAAGTTGTGAAAATTTCAAAACAGCATTCCTGCAGCAACATTTCCAGAACGGCATTTCGGCCTCACGTTTCCGAAACATCCATGCGCTCCTCCGATTCGAAAATGGACTTCGACCCAGATGGTAAAATTGGATCTTATCCTCCCTAGGCCTTTCAAATTCCAAATTTTCAACTGGGAGATACCATCTGGAGTTCCACGCTATGTTCGTTGTTTTCAAAACAACATTTCCAGAACGGCATTCCGGCCTCTTGTCTCCAAAACGTCCAAGCACACCTCCGATTTGAAAACGGACTTTGACCCAGATGGTAAAATTGGATCTTATCCTCCCTGGGCCTTCCAAATTCCAAATTTGCAGCCAGGAGATACCATTCGAAGTTCCATGCTATGTTCGTTGTTTTCAAAACAACATTTCCAGAACGGCATTCCGACCTCACGATTTCGGAACATACAAGCACTCCTCCAATTCAAAAACGGACTTTGACCCAAATGCTAAAATTAGATCTTATCCTCCTCAAACTTTTCAAATTCCAAATTTGCAGCCGAGAGATACCATCCAAAGTTCCATGCCTTATTCGTCGTTTTCATAACAGCATTTCGCCCTCTTGTTTCCAGAATGTCCAAGCGCACCTCCGATTTCAAAACAGACTTTGACCCAAATGCCAAAATTGGATCTTATCCTCCTCAAAATTTTTAAATTCCAAATTTGAAGCCCAGAGATACCATCTAGATTTCCATGCTTTGTTCGTTGTTTTCAAAACAGCATTCCAGACTCTTGTTTCCGGAATGTCCAAGCGCTCCTCCGATTTGAAAACGAACTTTGACCCAGATGGTAAAATTGGATCTTATCCTCCTTAGGCCTTTCAAATTCCAAATTTGCAGCCGGGAGATACCATCCAAAGTTCCATGCTTTGTTCGTCGTTTTCAAAATAGCATTTCCAGAACGGCATTCTAGCCTCACGTTTTCGGAACGTACAAGCACTCCTCCGATTTGAAAATAGACTTCGAACCAGATGCCGAAATTGGATCTTATCCTCCTCAAACTTTTCAAATTCTAAATTTGCAGCAGGGAGATACCATCCAAAGTTCCATGCTCTAATCGTCGTTTTCAAAACAACATTTCCAGAATAGCATTCCGCCCTCTTGTTTTCGGAACGTACAAGCGCTCCTCCAATTTGAAAACAGACTTTGACCCAGATGGTAAAATTGGATCTTATCCTCCCTAGACCTTTCAAATTCCAAATTTGTAGTCAAGAGATATCATCTGAAGTTCCATGTTATGTTCACCATTTTCAAAACAATATTTCTAGAACAACATTTTGGCCTCTCATTTCTAGTTTCAAGAAGCCTAACGCGGATCCGTCAGAAGACCCATTGAGAAAGACGAACAATGAAAATCATGTGTCTCCTATCACCATTCATTTTATTCCCATCTCCCTTTGTGGTGCCCATCAATAGAGTTGGCATCAATGACAAAATGCAAGGGGGGGTTGTCCTGCTTTTCACCGGATGATAATGATCTTTAGGGGTTGTCCGCTCGAATCAAGGGCAACCAATCCATTGATGCCAATTGTTGATAGAACCATTTGATCCAATGAAGAATGTTGCAATTCCATTGGGAGGAGGCAGCTTTCAGGCAGTTTCAGCTACAATAAAAGGGAAATCAGCTACGAGACAAAACTGCTGCAAGGACTGGCCACTACAAGACAGAATAGGGAAAAGACAACAAATGTATTTTAAATTGCTGAATATTGTGGGGTAGGTGAAGCCCTAATATAATTGAATCTAAGCCACACAATGTAACTCAATCATAGCCATTCATTTGGGCTTTGGAAAACTATAAATAGGGGTCTCCCCCTCATTTGTAAAGGGTTGGAGAGCTGTTGTAAAAATATTCTGCAGCAATAGAAAGCAGCATTGCATGATCTATGGGTGTTACTTTTGAGTTTTCTCATTATGTGTGCATGGTTCTACCTTCCAAGTTAGTTTAGTTGTTATTTTCTTGAATGGAAGTGATGATGGTGTTTGTTGCTACAGTATTTGATGAGCTTTCATCCCATACTTTTGGCACTTGTTGATGACAAGTTGCTGTGTAAAGTTAGCCTGGGCTTCTTTATTTGATTGTTGCAACTTATTTCGATTGCATGTTCATGATGTGTGTATGAAAACTAAAAATCTATAGTCCTTATAATATTGCACTAGTTTTGTGTAACTGTAGGATCCTCTTGGCCAAGCAAAACCCAGTTTAGGGAGTTTGTCTACTATAGCAGCCTCCATGATCACTGCCCATTCATAGTTTCAGATCAAGGAACCTTCTCTCTTCCCTTCCCTTTTTCATTTTTTTTTTTTTAATAAGTAACCTTAGGAAAAGTTCATTGCACATTATAAAGCTAAATCTAATGTTGAAATGGAGTTCTAGACTACTGTTTGAACCTGCAACAAATGCTCAGCAACTCTCCCATCTTAAGAACTCCATTTGTAGATCCAACTTCCCCACTTTGTAACTCATCCGTAAGTCCACCTTGTGATTCCAGTAAATCACATAAATCAACTGAGATATTCCAAGAAATGTCAAGACCTGACATCCAAGAGACCTAGGGATAGGGATAGTGTTCTACATTTTGATTGTGGAAGATTGTCTTTCAAGAGAGGTGATGCACCTATGCATTACCTATGTTGAGAAGTGCATAAAAACACCATCAACAGAACTGGCGCTAGAAGGAGGGCTGACATGTTGAGGCTACAAAGATGAAAGTTGGAAATCGATAAAAGCACTTTCAAAGAAGAAATTTGAGATAGAGAGATCTCTTTTAATGCTGAAACATAAAATCAAAAAAATTTGAAGGCAAAAAGAAGTTGAGTCAAAATGGAGCAGCACGTGCAAATCAGCATCACTCAGCGACATGAGGATTTAAATAGGAGATTAAGAAGGCCGTTGCAGAAATTTGCATTGGTAGATAAGTGTAGGATCCATTGCACTTGTAGGCACAATGAATTGGAGTGTCTAACCTTCTTGAGAAGAATTGAAAGAGTCTTGCAAGGAGAGATTCCCTTTTGGAAAATCTATCAGCCTTTGGCCCTTACAAACCTGGAGGAGGAATTGACAACCATGGCAGCCAAGGCATTTGAAGAGCTGATCCAAGAATGTTTGGGTAGCAAAGACAGACCAAGATTACAGGAAGCACTAATGTCAAGCTGGTGCAGATTTCATAATGCACCGCATTCTGAATTTACTTTTTCATCGTATGCAAGCGTCATCACCCAAGTCAAAGTAAATTTGAACAATCAAGGAGAATGAGTCATCCCATATGGTAGAAAAGCTATCAGCATCTGGAGGACAGCACCTTCAAGATAAACTAGGAAATCTGCCACAAACTAGTGCTAGGACAGCAAACACTAAAGCTGAAAATCAAGAGGAAGAAGTTGATTTCCATGGGACAGCAAAAAGCTTTGGTGAAGGTTCACTAGGAATGGAGTTGAAAAGCCTCCCCTTCATCAGTAAATGGCAATCCTCCACTCAAGAAGAGGAGCCATTGGCAGTTGAGGATGAGTCAATCAAGTTTGCAGCAGTGTATGATGGGGCAGCCAATGAAGATGTTGAAAATCAACAAGAGGAAGAGGTTGATAGCCTTGGGACAGCAGAAAATGATGATGAAGGCATAACTTGAAATTAGACTGGAATACCTCTCCTTCATCAATGATAGTTACCAAGCACCTGAAAATGCAGACTTGGAGGAGTGGGAACAACTACAGGTTGTAGCTGTTCACTACCAGATTTTTATTTCAAACAACGATGAGAACCCAATCATGGATAGATATAATGAGCTAGTGTCAAGGCTAGCAAAGGATTGGTCTGTGCTAAAATGCCAGGTGGATTTGGAGGTATTGCTATACCAAATTGGTGCAGGCTCCATGATTCATCGCACTCAGAGTTCACATGCGAGCTATGCCAAGAAGTTGTCCAACAAGTTAAAGAACAAGCAAGGCAGCCAAGCACACCACTTCCTACAGTTGCTTCACGAACAGAATGTGAGGACCAAGAGCCCGAGCCAAGTAATGACTCAGCTGGGGGTAGTTGTCAAGAGGATGTTGGGATAGCAATAGAAGAAGGACAACAATACAATCTCGAGCTTTCAAGTGATGTAGTAGATCAAATAGGAATATTTTCCACCAGTCATCAAGAATTTCTCCCTCTTCGAGAGCATTTGAGTACCATGGACGATAGGATTTATGGTGAGTCTTTGGAGGAAAATCACATAGTAAATTTTGGCCCCCTTGATGAGGTACCATCAATTGATGACTTCTTTCCATTGGGAGTTATACTGTGGAGGTATGCTCATGCCGAGGAAGAGCACATCTCAGAAGACGGTAGTGATGGAGACATACTCCTTGAACCTCTGAATGGTGATGCACTAGAGTTTCCAGATTGGGAGAGGGGTTCCTTCTCCATTTATAGCGATAGTGAACAAGGGGAAATGAGTCAATGACATGATGAAATCCATGAACAACAAAGAGAAGAAGATAAAGGCGGGGGTGCTAAGATAGCTTCCAATAGAGATGAAGCACTTGGTCGACTACAAGATGCAACTCGGAGTCCTTCCACTTTGATCGTTGTTGATCCTTCTTCATATTTAGATGGCTGCAATAGGATAGATTCATACCTGTCATCATCCCATGATATTGAGCATCATGAAGATAAGTTCGACACTTGGGATAGGAATTGGGACGACGTGTTTCCTTTTGAGGACAACAATCATGTGGACGCTCGGTCTGTAGAAGATCAACAAGATGAAGTACTTCTTTTTGAAGAACTGCCAAGGGGGATTGATGATCCCACATAAGACATGGAAGAAGTGTTTTCTGCCCCATTCTCCCTGCCTTATGTAGACTTGATTCTTGAGGTGTTGCACCCTCCACAATGCCCACTTGAGGTTGCTGATGCAAAGACTGATGATGCGGTGCTCCCTCTCAATTGTCAAATGTTGCCACCTCCATGTGATGAAATCTAGGTTCTATCCTTCCTTGCTCCTATTAATTTTCATAGCTGCACTTATCATTTTGATTATGGGAAGGAGAAAAAATGAACATGTTTATGGATTAATCATGGGTTTAATGAGCCTCCTCAATTGTTGATTCTTCGTGATGTTGGGGTAGAATTTGAATTCTGCCATATTGAATTTATTCCCTCTGAATATAAGGATAAATCTACATGGTATAAAACTATAACGATTATTCGTCTACTTGTGCATGCATTGTGAAATCCGATGGGCATGAGTGTCAGCTCACCTTACTCGAACATAGTTCTTTGTAAATATATTTGTACATAACTGTTTTGAGTAGTGTAGGTTTCCTGTAAATACTATTTTTCCTGTTTTGTTAGGTTAGTTTTTTTGTTGTAGGTTTCTTGCTTTAGAGTAGTTTCTTCGTTGTTTTCTTTCGTTCTCCCGCTTTGGTTGGTTTTGGTGTTTGCTTTTCATTTTCTCTTGTTTGCTTTTGTTTGCTCTCACTTTGTTACTACTTTGCTTGGGGTACCTCTACTTTTGGTTGGGCGCATATGTGCACACAACAACAATTCTTCTTGCTTGGGGTTGTTCTATGTATTTCTTTGTCAAACTCTAATCAAGTTTTCAGAGTGGATGGTGAGGATCTTTTGTTAGTATCAAGTGATCTAGATGTTTGATTCAAATTGAATAAGTCATTGGTTAGTCTAATTCTAAAGTATTCTAGAATCTTATATCTCTCACAAATTTTAAGGATCTAATGGTCACTATAGGTCATTTGTGAAGTCTAGTTAAGTGAAAAATCTAAAATTCTACTCCAGTGCCACTATGATTCTCAGCCCTGAGTGTGAGCTTCATTGCTCACGGGTTGAAATAAAAGAACTGAAAAGAGAAAAGAAACAAAAGAAATAGAGAAAAATATTCAAAATCAAAAGAAAAGAAATTCATCTTTTCAGGGGTATATGAGCAACTCTATCAGGGCTATGGACGCTCGGCCGGCAGTAGAGCAATGTTCGGGAGAATCACAGTGACAACCTCGTTGAGGCCATGGACGCCTAATTGGCAGCGAGGCAATGTCCCAGATGTTTTTGGAGTTAGAATAAACTACGTAGCTTAACTTGATGGAGCTTGGATTCTTGCAGCAATTGAAGGATGGGAATTGACGCAATTGCACACACTTCAATTTTCAGCATACTGAAGGTTGGGTTAACTAGTGGTTTTGATCCTTTGATTGAGCATCTGGCTTATTTTCCCTAGCATTAAGGTCGAAACCAAAAATTTTGGGTTCGTGATTCTAATTTGTCATTGAAATGCTCTAGAGCATTTCCCCCAGCGAGTCGCCATTTGTTGTGCATATTTTGCACACACGCCCCGTTGTAGGCAGGGACCCTTTTTTTTCGCTCCCGACGGGCTGCTTTTCTCCCATCTCATTTTGCGTGCCCCTTTTTTGGTGTCTTATTTGGTCAACATGCCCTTCAAAGTCTCATTTTTGGCTGACCATATTTTTCTCCTAAAATAAAAAATGGCTAAGTCTTGGGTTTTTCGGGCTTCACCTTCATGCTCGCTTGGTTCTTCTTTTTCCTTCATTTTTGACTTTGGGGATAGGTTTCCTATGGATTTGGGATGTTTTTGTGGTGCCTAAGTGAACTGCCAAGGTTTCATTAATTTTCAGGAAGTTGCAAAAATTTCAAAATAGCATTCCTGCAGCAGCATTTCTAGAACGGCATTTCAGCCTCACGTTTCCAGAACGTCCATGCGCTCCTCCGATTTGAAAACGGACTTCGACCCAGATGGTAAAATTGGATCTTATCCTCCCTTGGCCTTTCAAATTCCAAATTTGCAGCCGGGAGATACCATTTGGAGTTCCATGCTCTGTTCGCCATTTTCAAAATAGCATTTCCAAAATGGCATTCCGACCTCACGTTTCTGGAACGTACAAGCGCTCCTCCGATTTGAAAATGGACTTCGACCCAGATGCTAAAATTGGATCTTATCCTCCTCAAAATTTTCAAATTTCAAATTTGCAGCCGGGAGATACCATCCAGAGTTCCATGCTCTATTCGCCGTTTTCAAAACAACATTCCAGCCTCTTGTTTTCAGAACGTCCAAGCACACCTCTGATTTGAAAATGGACTTTGACCCAGATGTCGAAATTGGATCTTATCCTCCTCTAACTTTTCAAATTCCAAATTTGCAGCTGGGAAATACCATCTAGAGTTCCATGCTTTGTTTGCCATTTTCAAAACAACATTCTAGCCTCTTGTTTTCGGAATGTCCAAGTGCACCTCCGGTTTGAAAACAGACTTCGACCCAAGTGCTGAAATTGGATCTTATCCTCCTCAAAATTTTCAAATTCCAAATTTGCAACTGGGAGATACCATCCAGAGTTCCATGCTTTGTTTGTCGTTTTCAAAACAGCATTCCGACCTCTTGTTTCTGGAACGTCCAAGCGCTCCTCCGATTTGAAAACGGACTTCGACCTAGATGGTAAAATTGGATCTTATCCTCCCTGGGCCTTTCAAATTCCAAATTTTCAGCTGAGAGATACCATCCAGAGTTCCATGCTTTGTTCGCCATTTTCAAAACAACATTTCCAGAACGGCATTCTGGTCTCACGTTTCCAGAACGTACAAGCGCTCCTCCGATTTGAAAATGAACTTCAACCCATATTCCAAAATTAGATCTTATCCTCCTCATACTTTTCAAATTCCAAATTTTCAGCTGGGAGATACCATCCAGAGTTCCATGCTCTATTCATCGTTTTCAAAACAACATTTCGGCCTCTTTTTTTCGGAACGTACAAGCGCTCCTCCGATTTGAAAACGAACTTTGACCCAGATGGTAAAATTGAATCTTATCCTCCCTAGACCTTTCAAATTCCAAATTTTTAGTCAGGAGATACCATCTAGAGTTCCATGCTCTGTTTGTCGTTTTCAAAAGAACATTTCCAGAACAACATTCCGGCCTTTCATTTTTGGTTTCAAGAAGCCTACCGCGGGTCCATCGGGAGACCCATTGAGAAAGACGAAAAATTAAAATCATGTGGCTCCTATCACCATTCATTTTATGCCCACCTCTCTTTGTGGTGCCCATCAATAGAGCTGGCATCAATGACAAAATGCAAGGGGGGGTTGTCCTGCTTTTCACTGGATGATGATGATCTTTAGGGGTTGTCCTCTCGAATCAAGGGCAACCAATCCATTGATGCCAATTGTTGACAAAACCATTTGATTCAATGAAGAATGTTGCAATTCCATTAGGAGGAGGTAGCTTTCAGGCAATTTCAGCTATAGTAAAAAGGAAATTAGCTACAAGACAAAACTGCTATAGGGACTAGCCACTACAAGACAGAATAGGGAAAAGATAATAGATGTATTTTAAATTGCTGAATATTGTGGGGTAGGTGAAGCCCTAATGTAATTGAATCTGAGCCACACAATGTAACTCAATCATAGCCATTCATTTGGGCTTTGGAAAACTATAAATAGGGGTCTCCCCCTCATTTGTAAAGGGTTGGAGAGTTGTTGTAAAAATATTCTGCAGCAATAGAAAGTAGCATTGCATGATCTATGGGTGTTACTTTTGAGTTTTCTCATTATGTGTGCATGGTTCTACCTTCCAAGTTAGTTTAGTTGTTAGTTTCTTGAATGGAAGTGATGATGGTGTTTCCTGTTATAGTATTTGATGAGCTTTCATCCCATACTTTTGGCACTTGTTGATGACAAGCTGTTGTGTAAATTTAGTCTGGGCTTCTTTATTTGATTGTTGCAACTTAGTTCACTTGCATGTTCATGATGTGTGTATGCAAATTGAAAATCTGTAGCCCTTAGAAGATTGCATTGGTTTTGTGTAACTATAGGATCCTCTTGGCTAAGCAAAACCTAGTTTAGGGAGTTTGTCTACTATAGCAGCCCCCATGATCACTGTTCATTCGTAGTTTCAGATCTAGGAACCTTCTCTTTTCCCTTCTCTTTTTCCTTTTTTTTTAATAAGTAACCTTAGGCAAGGTTCATTGCATATTATAAAGCTAAATCTAATGTTGAAATGGAGTTTTAGACTATTGTTTGAACTTGCAACAAACGCTCAACAACTCTCCCATCTTAAGAACTCCATTTGTAGATCCAACTTCCCCACTTTGTAACTCATCCGTAAGTCCACCTTGTGATTCCAGCAAATCACATAAATCAACTGAGATATTTCAAGAAATGTCAAGACCTGACATCCGAGAGACCTAGGGATAGTGTTCTACAATTTGATTGTGGAAGATTGTCTTCAAGAGAGGTGATGCACCTATGCATTACCTGTGTTGAGAAGTGCATAAAAACACCATCAACAAGTTTGATTTGAGGGAGTATTTCTCCTTGACATATGCTTGCACTGCTACCCTCCTTGAGCTCTCCTTGCCCATTGCTTCTAAAGCTCATTCGAGTTATAGGAAGAAGCCTTCCAAGAAGGTGAATGGGGTGGGCAAGTGGATTCCTCCTCTTGAGGGATTCTATAAAAAATTTAACATGGATGGTTTTTCTCGTGGTAACCTAGGTGATACACAGATTGGTAGATTGAGACATGATAGCAAGGGTGTTTCTCAATTTTTCTCTCTATTTATATGGGGGTGCATTCTAATAATTAGATAGAGGCTTGGGCTATTCTTAAGGCTTTGGAGAAAGCATGGGAGTTGGTTTGGAAGAAGTTTGTTTATGAAATGGACCCCATGATTTTGGTAGATCTCTGCCAAATAAGAGGGATTTTGAGAATTCTTCATGGAGATTGGTTGTGATTTCTAAAAAAATCCTCTATATTGCCTAAAATTTTAATACTATTTCCTTGTTCATATTCTTAGGGAATGGAACAAAGTTGTTGATTATTTGGTTAAATGGGCCTTTTATGGATTGGGGACATGGATTGTTTGGGACTGGAGTTAGTTAGATCAACAAAAATGTCATTTACTGACTCAGATTCTTCATGAGGATCAAAATGATTAGTTACGATGGGTTGGATTAGATTGTTGCTCTTTGGGGTTGTATGAATTGTTGGTTTGGTTGTTTTTTGGACCCCTTTGATTTGGTCTCATTAGGGCCCGAATCTTGTATTATTTCGATGGATTTTATAATTTGGCTCTCCTGTTGTATTTGTTTGCTTTTCTTTGAATAAAATTTCACCCCTTCTCTCAAAAAAATAAAAATTAGAATATATGTATGTATGTTTGTTTGTGTGTGTGTGTATGTTTGTATGTATATGCTCTATCATCATTTATACAAATAATAAATTTTTAAATTAAATTTAAAACAATTAAATTTTTAACTCAAATTATATTTTCTAATTGATTATAATAAATTAATATAAAATTATAGTTATTTTCCTCATTCGTATTCCAAATGTTAATCCACTTGCAAATATTTGTTTTAGATCTTTATTTTGAATTTTTTAAATAATTTTCAACATTAATTAATTAATTAACTTTTGTTTTATTTCTTTCTTTCTAATATTTTATTACGTGAGAGGGGTTTATCACTTCCTCTACATGAAGTCAAAAAAAACAAATAAATAAATGAAAATGTAATGCCTCTTATTTTTCAAAGATTTTTAGTTTATAAAATAAAATTATTTTATTTTTTAACATTTAAAAAAAATAGATTTTAAAAGATTTAGATAATCGAATAATAAATTCTTAAACTAATATTTTATTTAAGATAAGGATAATTGAATATTTTTAATTAATTAAAATATTTTAGAGTATAAGAGAATATTTTATATTTGGATAATTGAATTTTAAAATTCTATTATTTAAATAAACATCTAGACATAATTATAATTATTTGGGTGTTTATTGATGATGTTAATTAATTCTTAACATATTTTTTATTATAATAGTAAATAAAACTAGCAATCACATATTTTTATGCAATGGGTATGCCCAAGAGGCATGGAAGGTCAATTAAGGAAAATTTTGGTCTATTTTTTTGCATACATTTGTGTAGTAAATGAGGTCAATTGGTAAGAAATTTAGCAAATGATGTTGTTTGTACAATAAAGGTATCAATGGAGAAGTGATAGCTTCAAATCAAATATGCATCCACTTATAGGGATCCAAACATGATTTTAACAAAACCTTTGAATCAAGAAGATAATCATAATCCATTACCAATAGGCTCATGTTATGTTTGCAATATGGAGAGAGGGAAATAGAGGGAGAGATGTGGATAGAAAGAGGGAGAGATAGAGGAATGAGTGAGATAGAGAGGGTTAAGTAGATAGAGATAGAGAGGAAGGTAGAGATGGAGATGGAGATGGAGATGAGGTAAATATAAAGATAGAGGAGATGGAAGATATAAATATATAGAGAGGGTGAAAATGAGAGAGAGAGAGAGAGAGAGAGAGAGAGAGAGATAAAAATATAGAGATAGGAATTGATATAGAGAGAGAGGTAGAGAGAGGGAGAGCTATAGGGGTAGAGAGATGGATAAATAATAAGATAGAGATAGAGATAAAGAGACAAAGAGATATAGATATAAAGGTATAGGAAGGGGGAGAGGGAGAGAAATATGGAGAGAGATGGATGGATAGATAGAGAGAGGGAGACATGTCAAGAGATAGAGGGGGAGAGGAAAATAGAGATAGAGAGGAAGAGGGGAACACATAGATAGAGAGATAGAGATGGACCTAGAGGGAGAGATAAAGATAGAGAGAGATAGGGAGATAGAGAGGAAGATATATAGATATATAAAGGAAGAGGGGGAGGGAGATAGAGATATATAGAAAGAGGGAGAGGGAGAGATAGAGAGAGATATATATGGTGATATATAGTGATAGAGATAGAGATATAAGGAGATATAGTGATGGAGAGATAGAGAGATAGAGGTATAAGGAGATATAGAGAGAGGGGAGAGGGAGACAAAGATAAGAGATATACATACAAAGAGAAGTAGATGTAGAAAAATAGAGATAAATAGAGGGAGAGATAAATATGGGGAGATAGAGGGAGATAGAAAGTCTAGGAGATATAAAAGTGGGAGATATAGATATACGAGAAGAGAAAGAGATAGATAGAGATATATGAGAAGATAAAAAAGAGAGAGGTAGAGGTGGAGAGATAGAGACAAGTAATAGAGAGATAGGTGGGAGGAGAGATAGAGATAGAGATAGGGAGGAAGAAACAAGGAGTGTGTATGTGTGAGTGAGAGAGATATAGAGATAGAGATAGGGATGGAGAAACATGGAGTGTGTGTGTGTGAATGAGAGAGAGGGATAGAGATGGATGGAAAGAGAGAGGGAGAGAAATAAAGAGGATAGAATCAAAGTAGATAGATATAGAAAGAGAGAGCGATAGGGAGAGAGGGAGAGTGAGGGAGAGATAGAAGGAGAGATAGAAAGATAGATGTAGTAGGAAAGATAGAGGCTCGGGGAAAGAGAGAGAGAGAGATGTAGGGAGAGATAAGGAGATAGAGGTAGGGAGAGACATAGAGAGGAAGATAAAGATGGAGATGAAGATGGAGCAGATCTTTCACATATTTAGTATACACATTGCCTAGTGAATGTGGCTTCCAAGGGACACCATAATATGTTCCAATAAAGGTATAAATGGAGAAGTGGTAGATTCAAATAAACTATGCATCCACTTATAGGGATCCAAACAATATTGAAACAAAAAATATGAATCAAGAAGATAATTAGGCTTCATTATAAATAGGATCATGTTATGTTTACAATAGGGAGAGAGGGGGAGAGAGGGAGAGGTACGGATAGAAAGAGGGAGAGATAGAGAGGGAAGAGCAAAAGAGAGGAATAAGGAGATAGAGATAGAGAGGAAGATAGAGATGGAGATGGAGATGGAGATGGAGATTGAGAAGAACATTTATTTGTTAAAAGAAAAATTATCCTCGAAGCCCATCATGCATTAAGTAATAGAAATAGATTGATGAGCATAGGGATTTATTGCATGATGAAGTGGCACTCAATTATCTTTGAAAGGCTAATAAATCCCATTTGTATATAATCATGTTTTTTTTTATATTTTGTCATAAAGAGACCCTTAGAAAAAAGTATCTCATCTCCAATTTTATATGGTAGGGAGTTGGAGTTATCTTTTCAAGTGGGCATGTTATATCTTTTAGACCCCTAAATAATTATGTTGATCTTTTAGATAATTAGTTATATTTGAATAGTGAGAATGATGATACGTTTTGTATTATATTGCTTATCAAGCTTTAACTTTTTGATATGATTAATTTTTATTCAACCCTCAAATAAGTTTGATGGGTTGGATAATTTACTTGTGACTGTTTAACCAAATGATAACTTCTAATTTAGATATACACCCCCTCATACTATTATAAATTAACATATAAAAATAAATTTTATATATATAGGATAAATTATATTTGTATATATACCATTATTTCTCCCTTAATTAAGAAAATCAATTATTTTAGTTTAGTTAAAGTATTAATTTTTAAAAATAAAAATGTTTAAAAATTAAATAATTAAAATCACACTACAAACTAAATATTTTCAAATGTTTTGTAATGAAGGTAAAATAATAATTTATACTATAAAGTAGATGTCCATTCTTTCTTTCCTTAAAAATAATTATAATTTAAAAAGGAGTGTAAGAGCATATAGATATTTGATCTAAAAATAGTTTAGTTTTTTAAGTATTGATTTATTTCTTTATCACTCTAGTGAAGTGAAGTCATGATTTATATATTGATCCTCTATATATTCTTGCATGAGATTCCATGAAATTTTTTCTCTATATTAAGACATGCATTAGCAATAAAATAAATAAATTTAACAATATTATCAAATCAAACCATTTATAATTAATATAAATAGAAGGTAAATATAATTCCCATAATATATTATTAGTAATTAATAATATACAATTACACCAATAATTAAAAATATACAATTATATTAATTTATAAAAAAAAATTAAACAATTGAAACAATACTAGAAAATAAAGAATTTAAAATGTTTTGCAATGTAAGACAGACTATGATTTACACAAAAATCTAGATTTTTTATCTTTTGTTTCTTTAAAATTAATTATAACTTAAAAAGGAATGTAAGAGCATCGGAGATTTTATCTTCAAAATTTTATCTTTTTAAAGTAGAGATTTTATTTTTCCATATATTTTTTTCTACCAAATTTATGCATTAACAACACTATCAAGTTAAACAATTTGTAATTAATCTAAATATAAAGTAGATATAATAACTATAATATATTTATTAATAATTTAAAATATATAATTATGTTAATTTTAGAGAGAGAAAATTCTTAAAATTTGAACAATTAAAACAATACTAATGATTTAAATAATATAGAAATATTTTTTTTGCAACACTATCAAGTTATTTACAATTTGTAATCAATCTAAATTTAAAGTAGATATAACTAGAAATCGCACCTTGGTGTGCAATGGGTACACCAAAAAGTGTGGAAGGTCAATTCGAAAAAAAATTGGTCTATTTTTTGCATACATTTGTATTGCATGTGAGGTAAATTGGAAGGCAATTTATCAAATGGTGTTGTTTGTGCAACAAAGGTCTCAATGGAGAAGTGATAGCTTCAAATAAAGTATGGATCCACTTATATGTATCTAGACACGATTGAAATAAAACTTGTAGATTGGGAAGACAATCATAATTCATTACCAAGAGAGACATGTTATGTTTACAATAGGGAGATACATGGATAGAAAGAGGGGGAGATAGAGGGGGAAGATCATGAGAGAGGGGGGTAAGGAGATGGAGATGGATACAAATAAGGATAGGATTATGGAGATAAGGAGAGGGAGATATAAAGTGGGAGAGGAGAGAGGGATAGATAGAGATGAAAGAGATGCATATATAGAGATGGAGAGAACATGAGGGAGTGAGATAGAAAGATAAAGATAGAGATAGGACGTGATATATAGAGAGAAGTAGAGAGAGGGAGAAATATAGGGATAGAGAGATGGAGAGATAATGAGATAGATATAGAGGGAGAGGTTAAATAAGAAATATAGAGAGATAGAGATTGAGAGGTAAAGAGATATAGATATAGACTTATAGTAAGAGGGAAAGGGGGAGAGAGAGGGAGAGAGGGATATATGTCTCAAGATAGAAGGGAGATAAATGAAGATAGAGGTAGAGATGAAGATAGAGTGAGAGTGAGAGAGGAAGGAGATAAATAAATATAGATATAAAGAGAGGTAGAGGGAGAAATAAAGAGAGAGATAGGAAGGTAGAGAGGGAGAGATAGATATATATAGAGGGAGAAGAAGATAGAGATATAGAGACATATAGATAGTGAGATAAAGTGATAGAGAGATAGATATAAGGAGATATATATATAGAGAGAGAGAGAGGTAGACAAATAGAGATGAAGAGATGGGAGAGAAATAGGGAGAGATAGAGGTATATTTAGAGAGAGAGAGAGGTGGGTAGGGAGGGAGATATGGGGAGAGATATAGAGAGAGAGGAGAGAGAATTAAAGAGATATAGAAATGATTGATAGGGAGAGAGGGAGAGAGAGGAAGAGACATGGATAGAAAGAGGGAAAGATGGAAAGATATAGATAGAGGGGTAAAGAGTGGTAGAGGGGGAAAAAGAGGGAGAGAGAGGGAGAGAAAGTGGATTAGAGAGAGGGAGACAAATAGGGATAGAAAGAGAGAGTAAGGGAGAGAGAGAGATAGGGAAAGGGGAAGAGAGAAATATAGAGGGGGATAAAAATATAGAGAGAAATTGAGAGATAATGATAAACATAGAGATAGAGAGGGAGACAAGGATATAAAGAGCCCTCTCTCTCTCCTTTTGTTCTCATCTCTCTTTATATATCTTCCTATCTCTACCTCTATATATATATCTCTACCTCCATATATCTCTCTTCTTTTCTTTCTCTTTTTCCTCCCTTTTCCTCTCCATATCTTATCTCTATCTCCCTCTCCCTTCTCTCTTCATCTCTCTTTTCTCTCTATATGTTTTCCTCCTTAAGTGTGCAACAAGTACACTAAGAGGTTTTAAATTTGAATTATCATATTCTTAATCAAATGACATGCTACCCTGAGCATAACTCTCTAGAGACATGTGCTATCCTTGAATCATTAGCACAAAATGACTAATCAAAAGTCAGTTTCTCTCTCTCACTCTCTCACTCTATAACTTTAATTTAGATTTTAAGTTTTAAATTTATTTTATTATATAAATTCTAATAAAAAATTCAAAATATAATTATTCTACAATAATAAAAAATTTAATAAGAAAATTAATTCTAATAACTATTAACTATTTTTTTAATTTCATAAGCAGACATAAATAATTAAAATAAATTTAATACTTAAAACTAAATTAACTAGCAATCACACCTTGGTGTGCAATGGGTACACCGAAGAAGTGTGAAAGGTCAAATAGGCAATTTTTTGGTATATTTTATACATATATTTGTGTAGTATACATGAGGTCAATTGGTGGGCCATTTGTAAAATGATATTGTTTGTGCAAAAAAGGTCTCAATTGAGAAGTGATGGCTTCAAATCAACTATGCATTCGCTTACAAGGATTTGAACACAACTAAAATAAAACCTTTGAATCAAAAAGATAATAAGGCTCCATTACCAATAGGTTCATGTTATATTTTCAATAGCAAGAGAGGGAGATAGAAGGAGATATAGGGATAGAAAGGGTATAGATATAGGGGGAAGCGAGAAAGAGAGAGAGAGAGGTAAGGATATATAGAAATAGAGGAAGTTAGATATGGAGATGGAGGAGAGGGATATGGAGAGAAGGAGCGGGATAGATAAAGAGAGATGACAAAGGGATAGATAGATATGGAGATATAAATGTGTAGAGAGGGGGAGAGAGGGAGAGAATGAGAGAGGGAGATATAGAAATATAAAGACAGAGATAGGAAGTGATATATAGAGAGGGGTAGAGAGGGAAAGATATAGGGGTAGAGAGATGGGTAGATAATGAGATAGATATAGAGGGAGATATGTAATAATTTAAATATGGAGAGATAGAGATAGAGCTAGAGATAATGAGGGAGAAACATGGAGTGTGTGTGTATGAGTGAGAGAGAGATATGGAGAGAGATAGAGAGGTAGATATATATATGTATAAATAAATAGATAATGAGGGAGAGAAATAGAGATAGGAGAGATAAGTAAAGATATATAGAAAGAGGAAGTGATAGGGAGAGGGAGAGAGGGAGAGATGGGTATATAAAGGATAGATAGATAAATATAACTTGGGAAAGAGAGAGAGGGTGAGAGAGAGACAAATACAAAGATAGAGAGAGATAAATATACAAAGGGAGCAATGGAAGGAGAGAGGACGAGGGAGGGGGAGAGATAGAGATAAAAAGAGGGAGACAATGAAAGAGGAGGAGATAGAGAGATAAATATAAAGACATGGGAAGTGATATATAGAGAGAGGTATATATATAAAAAGAGAGAGTAGGATAGATGGAGGGAGAGACGGAGTAAATAAGAGATAGAGAGAGAGAGGTATGGGAAGATAGAAATAAAGGGGGCAAGAGTGAGAGATAAAGGAGGTCATAGAGAGAATTAATAGAGAGGGAGAGAGATAAAGAGAGGGGGAGAGATAGGGAGGGAGAAACAATGATTGTGTGTGTGTGTGAGTTAAAGAGATATAGAGATAGAGATAAGGAAGCAGAAACAAGGAGTGTGTGTGTCTGAGTGAGAGATATATTGAGATAGATATAAAGAGGGGGGGATAAATATAAATAGATAGAGAGGGAGAGAGAGAGGGAGATAAATAGACAGAGGATAGAGAATTCAATTTGACAAATATAGAAAGAGAGAGTGATAGATCTCATCTAACTTTGAAATGTAGTTGGTGCATTGGTAAGACCAAATGGCATCACCAAAAAACCATAATGACCTTCATGAGTCTTAAATATTATCTTAGAAATATCTTCTTCCTTAATTCAAATTTGGTGATAACCTGATCTAATATCTAACTTTGTAAAATGCATAGCTCCATTCAATTCATCTAGAAAATCAGCAATGACTGAAATAGGAAACTTATCTTTGTTGGTGTACATGTTGAGCACTCTATAGTCTAGGCACATGTTCCAAGTTTCATCATTATTACGATAGTTTAGCGATGTTTTAGAGCCATCGAAGGCTGCATCACCCCCGGACAGGTAACACCATCACCATGGGTGAGGAGTAAGCACTTTGGCTATGCCTGATAATTCCTACCTCTAACATCTCCTCCACAATCTTTTCAATCTCACTTTTTTTAATATATGGGTACTCATAGGGCCTAATATTGGGTAGTTGGATCCCTATAACTAGTTGTATGGTATGATCATGATCCATCTTTGGAGGAAGTCATTTAGGAATATCTTTGAAAATCATTAAGTTTTGATCAATGATTGCTTGTAAATTTGGATGGGTGGGAGCATTAGATCGAGAGACTTATAATAAACATAATTGGGCCAAAAATCCATCAACTCCTTTCTTAAGAAACTTTTGCATTTGGTGAGAGCTTACCATTTGTAATGAATTTTCCTTCAACCCTCTTAGATCTATTGTCCTTCCTTCTGATTGAAATCTCATGAATAGTTCTTGGAAGTTCATCTCAATTGTTCCCAAAGTAGTAAACCATTGTACTCCCAAAATAATATTTTTTGTACCCATGGAGATAACATACATTAGGCTATCAAGGTGATAATCTCCCAAGGATAATTTAATGCTATGGAATTTCTTAGAACAACTAACAATACCACCACCTACAATCAAGGCTTGAAACTTAGGAGTTGGATATATAGAACAATTTAAACAATTTTATAACTTTTTGTTGATGAGATTATGAGTACTACCTGAGTCAATCAACACTGTTACTTTCTACTTCTTTAAGAAACCCACTACCTTGAGAGTTTATGGAGCACTAAAACCTATGAGTGCATGACAAGAAATTATTCTATTGGAATAATTTGATTCCTCATCTGACTCCCTAACACCCTCTAATATTGGTTCCTCCTCTTATTCCTCCCTTGAACCTGCAATATAGAACAATTTCTTTTCATTGCATTTATATCCTCAACTATATTTTTTGTCACAATTGAAACACAAACCTTTTGCTCTCTTCTCCTCAATTTGTTGTGGAGTCAACCTAGTAGGTTGAGGAAGATAAAGTGTTGAATATATTTTCTCTCTTATCTCATTAGCCCCTTGATTTCTAGGAATCAAATACTTCTCCTCTACCTTGTGTGCTAAGATAAAAGACTCAAATATAGATCTAGGATTAAACATGTGTACCTCATGTTGAATGTGATCCTTGAGACCACCCAAAAATAAATCATTCAATTTCTCCTCTATAATTTTATCCAATCTTAAGGATATATTTTGGAATTGTTGAATATAATCCTTGATTTTAATCTTGTTTTTTGAAGTTTAGCTAGTTGGCTAAAGAAGTTGTCTATCACACTATTGCTATACTACACAATTGGAGATCCTCTATAAAAATTGACCTTGAAATAGTGAAACCCTTTTTCTGATAATTATTACAAATCTATTGGTACCAAATGAATTGATTTGGTTCTAGATATAGGTAATCCATTGTGACCTTTTGTCCACTTGGGACTTGATGTACATTAAAAAAAATTCTCCATTTTGTGTATCCATGTTAGTGAATTTGTGACATCAAACTTGTGCATATCCACCTTTGGTACCAAGTTTCTAGGCCCCATATGCATTAATATTTGGATCAAGAGTAGCTAACTTGGATGAATCACCTTGGTTGCTTGAGACATCCTTTCTTGGTACATTTATATAAGCATGTAACATGCTTCATATGTCTAGTATATCTCCTCTTGGGCCACTCATCTCCATCTTCACTAATGAAATTTCTTTCTTGACCTTACTAATTTCCTTATTGGGAGTAATATCCTCTATTATTACCTCATCCTTATAAAGAGATTTTCCCAACATGATTAACATTATTTTTACATCTTATTTGAGGCCCTATCATGATGGAAACCAATAATTTTTCAATAAATCACACAAATGAATCTAAATTCTTTGAAAATTTTATTGTAACTTACTAGGTAACTTAGATACCACTTACCCAAAAAAATCTCCAAGAAATTAGTAGATTTGTAGCCTTGAGAGTGAATTTGTCAGAAACCCTAATTTTGCAATAAATTGCTCAATTCTGCTCCAATTCCTTTGAAATTTGAACTATAGCTTCTTGAATATGTTCTTCAAGAACTCTTTAAAATCAGAAAAAGATCACCAAAATTTGGGAGATATGCACTTCATAAAATGACCTCCAAAATTGAAAAAAGATGCCTTGTTGTCATGATGCCAAGATTATGCTTTGATACCACTTGTTATGAAATAACTTGCATAATAGAAGAATATGATAGGAAATATATTGCAAATGCTTGATAATAACTGAGAACAACAAGCCACTTCAAGGGGGAAAATGGTGCATAGCACCCTGTCATTTTAGGCATAGGAATGCATAATAGATGTTAAAGTTAGATTTTTGAGTCATGATGTTGTAATCATTGGAATAACATTGAATGTGACCTATTTGGCATGATAGAATCTTGGTAAGGTTAGTTTGGGTGTTGGATCAAGAAGTTGGTGAAGTTGCACTTTGTGGCTTTTGGCAACTTGTCCTTTTTGCATGTCATGAAGAATGAATGCTCAATCATGGTTTATGGTCCTATAACTAATGTTAGGTGTCTACATGTGTGTTTTAGAGCCTCACAAACTTTGAGTCATGATGGATGTATGATTCTAAGTGAATAAAGTGAATGAAGTGCTTTGTTTTCTGAGTTTTAGTGTCAAATTTCTATGTTTTTCAATCTGTGTGCAGTCGTATAGTACTATCATGACTTGAAATATTTTGGGAAAGCTTTTGCAGGGTTCTAACATTCATTTGGGTCTGGTGTGAGCTCATTTCATATAGCATTGTGACTATTTGAATCTTTTTAGTCTCTACCACTTAGAAACCCTACCTCCTAAGGGTTTTGAGTGAAAATGTGAAGGTTTAAGCCATTCAACCAATGTATGATAGCTAAGAATGGTGGAATGGTATTAGTAGGAGTTTTTTACATGTCTTGTAGGTCTATAGAGTAGGGGATGGATATTCATGGAGCTTTTGGCAAGTTTCTAGCCTAACATCTTCATGTGTTAGGTTAGATTGCATAGCTAAATTGTAGGACAGCAGGTTGGGGGATTGAATAGTGGTTAAAACCTATTGATTGTGTCTATTTGTGACTGGTTCAAGATGTAGGTGATGAGTGTAGAGTTTGGGGAGAATTATTTGACATACTTCCTTTTTAAAAGTGGCATATTAGACCTATTCCTAAAGCGTAGCAGCACTATTTTGAGTCCTTCGCTCCAAAACAACCTATGCCTTGGTTGATATGCGTTAATGTATGTCAAAAAGGGTATTTGAAAAGGTTAGGATCTCTATGGGAGGTAGCTTTCTCTTAATGATATGTCAATTTATGCCAAGGAGGAGACCTACTAGGATTGGGAAGCTAAGTATTGGAAATCTCACTTGTGGGAATCTAGTAAGTTAACCAATGGTTGAATCTTGTTTGTTTAGGTCCCCTCAATCTTAATCCACCCTTGTTTTGCATCAGAAAACCTCCAAATATCTCCAATGAGAACACAATTTGTAATATGATGATGAAATAAGACTCACTACCTCCTATATATACATTATTTATGCCTAGGATATCACCTAGGCCAACTTAGATAGTCATATATAAGCCTTATCCTGACCTAAATAACTAAATAACAATATACTAATGATAATATGACTTAATTAAGAGTTAAGATAGCCACAAATTGACTATTCCTAACCCTATGTACACTAATATTAAGGTTGTAGCATTCATACTTTGCCTCTCATCTTCTTTAACTCTTTGAATAATATTTATTATTGTCTCCTCTTTTTATTCCTATTGCCTCCCCAAACACCTTAGTGTTAGAGTATAAATTTGATTTTAGTTGGTGAGATTATGATAAATTATTAGATAAATTTGGGGGGGGTGTTTTTTGTATGTGTATGCACTAGTTCAACTTGGAAGACCCAAAATTACTCTTATAAGCGCATGGATACATGAATAACATAATATAGTTTCATTATTTTACTTGTTTCTCTCAGTCTTCTTTTGTGTTATCTCTTTATCTCAGCAAATATTGGGGACCACACAAAGCATTGAGGTGCTTGTACATTTTTCATCTTGAGCCAATTTTAATAGGATAACGATATGTTTTTATTTTTCTATCTGTAACATGCACATTGCTTTTCACAAATAAATTCTCATTGTTTTAACCAAAAGTGAAATAATTCACGATGCCATCACATGGCAATAATTTTTTTCTCTTTAAAACAAATATATCATGCACATTTGAAATAAACACTATCCCAAACTTCCATTGCATTACATTGTGACATGGCAATAATTCATCTTTCTCATTTCATTCAATGAAATGTTACAATGTTTCCAAAGAAATTATTTCACAACTAGATACAAAATATATTTTCCATATTTTCATAGATATAGATACAAGATACATACCTAGCTCATCTGAGATCCATTGGCAATAGAAATACAAATTATTCTTGATGTCGCCGCGTTAGTGCATACATTCTAGATGTCCCATTTCCCTACCGCAAACATCCTAGTTTTCCCCAATACTGGCGCAAGCATCCCCAAACCTCGACTGCCAACTGATGAGAAGAAGCATCACTCAAGTGCTTTTCTACCAACCATAGACTTATTATGGTCCCCCACACATCTACCACATATGGAAAGATGGCCCTTCCCTTCGATGAAGATTTTGGTATGGTGACTGTTAGAGTAATTGGGTATTTACTTTATTAATTAAACAATGTTTGTTTAGTTACTTAAAGTTCCCTTTTACCTCTTTTCACTTAAGCTAACATTAGGTGCATAATAATTAATTACTTTATTAATTATTATTGTGCAAGCCTATGGTTTTCCTTTTTAGGGTTTTCACCTATATGTGGTTGAAAACTATCTTTTGTATCATTAAATTCATTTTACATTTTGGGTGAATACATTGCTCCACATTCTTGAGCATTTTCTTGGTTGCTTCTCTTTGCTTGCAGAGGTCACTGGGCTCCTGTGGTGTTGTATTTTCTCAACTCCAATATGGTATCAGAGCTTCAGATCTGCAGCTGCTTGTTCTTGTTTTGAGATTTTTGCATTGGAAACAGATCTAGGGTTCTAAAGTTTCCTTTTGTGGATTCAGCATACTCTAAATTTTAGGCTCACTTTGGGCCCAAACAGACAGTTCCATTGGATTTGTAGTGCCCAAAAACCCCTAAATCGATTGTCAAATCGTCGATTTTGGTTACAGTCAACCAGGGATGCAAAAAAAAATTAGGGTTTGGCCGCACGACCCCCTAAAAAAAAAAATTCAAAAATTAAAAATAAAAATAAAACCAAAGGTTTTTGATTTTTCTGGTGGCCCGTACAAAAAATTTTGGCCACCGGCAGCGTCGCCAAGCGGCCACCAGCCACCAGCTTCGTCGCCACCTGCTCCGTCCGCTGTCGCCCCGTCTGTCGCCAAGCTCCGATTGTGTCCTATCGCTCCGCCATCGGCATCCACGCTCAGCTCGCTTGGCTCCACCGAGCTCCCCACCCAACTCTGTTGAGCTCACCGAGCTCCCCAACTCCGCCGAGCCCACTGACACCCGCTCGGCCTCTGCCCTGCTCCGCGCACCGCCCGCCAAGCTCGCCGAACTCCACCGCCGACCCCGCCAATTGCTCCGAGCTTGCCGACCCATGTCAGCCCCTCCAGCCCCCGCGGGCTTCAAACCCCCACGGCCCCATCACATGGGTGACCGCGGGTCTACAGCCGCCAGCCCCCTGGTCATCCACGCGACCAGGGGTTGAAGACTTTAGCCCTTGAGGGTTGTGAACATTTTTTTTAGCACATTGGAGCAGCTTGCGCTAAATCAGGCGTAAAATGGGCATTTTTTCTCGGATTTTCAAAAACGAGATATCGTCGAAAAGCTGGTTTCAGCATCATTCTAGTGGTACTGGTAATTTTTTCTGATTTTGTAGTTTTGCAGTCTTTTTTTTCCAATCAAAGTCATAACTTGGTTTTTTCACTCCAAGGGGCGTATCTTTTGCGTCTGAACTCCGTTTTGTGCAAATGAATAGGCGTTGGAAAGGTATTACAGTTATCTTTCTAGATTTATAGTCTATTTTATTAGAATATTTATAGGTATTTTTTATTCAGCTTTGTGTGTTTTTACACTTTGCTCAATTACTTGGTCATCCTAGCTCCTACATGGGTTTTGTTTGCGTTGGATGGGTTATGTTGATATGCTTTATCATTGCTAAGATCATTAGTTTCTGAATTTTTCATTTGAAGAGTTATCATGGGTTTTTCTACTCACCCTTCAGTTGTTCTTCTAGAACAGGGTAATTATGAGTTATGGGGAAAGGGTATACTTACACATTGTAGGTGGCTTAATATTTTTCCTTATTTGTATGATCTCATACCTGAACCAACAACTTTAGAGGGAAAATTACCATGGCATATTATTAGAAATCAAATAGTAGGACTTATATTGTCTAGTGTTGATCATGACACTGTGTTGGTTATATCGGACATTGATTGTCCTCAACCACTTTGGACATGTCTTTGGGAGATCTATGGAGACCTAATTATATCTCCATTCTTAGAGGATCCTACTTTAGATTGTCTCTTACCCATTGCTTGGAGAGAGAATACACCCTTTGATCATGATACTTTGGAGGAGCTTGAGTATTTAGACACCCTTACATGTTCCGATGGATCAGAGGTTTTTCTCATAGTTCCTACTCTTCAGACTAAGACTTCATTAGCATCTCTTGTTGTTCTTGATTCAGTGCAGCAGGGAATCATACATCTTCCAGACAGAGCTACTTTGGACTCTTATGTTGCAGACATATCTTTCTTGTTTGTTGAGTCCTATATTGTAGATTTGGAGGATTATTTTAAGGACATTCATCTCCTCTACCTTGGCAGTCAGGTTATCACTGTTCGCCCACCATTATCCATGCATTCAGAGGTTGCATTTCAATATTCTCCACATCAGTTTGGATTTGGCATTATTTGTTTCAGTTCAAACAGTGAGACTCTTCAGCATCCTATCATGGCACACATCTTGAGACAGATTGGTTCATCATTCTTCACAGGGTTTCTTCGGCATCGTCCTTTGGATCTGTTTCTTCCCAAGGGGAGGAATATCATTTGTCACTTTAGGATATCCTTTTGGATTCTACATCAGGCATCTACCATTGTGACAAGAGTTTCTTCATTGTGGGGGGGCCTTCTTCTCTCTTTCTATCTCTCCTATGGAGACCATTGTGCATGTACTTATATGATAGAAGTTGTCTATGGGGGGTATCATGTTATCCACATCCTATCCTTCTTTCATAAGTGCATTGCATTCCTTCCTTGCATTCTATTTTGGGGAGGAGTTTTGTTCCCACTGGGTTTTCTCCTTTACCCCATTTCATTTAGTTTGCATTGATTTTGTACATGGGTACCTGATCTGGCCTTGTTGTCGGGACCCATTGCTTTTGCTTTCAGTAGCTTCTTCTAAGTTTTAGCTTCTCCCTAATTCTAGCTTAAGGGGGGGTGTTAGAGTAATTGGGTATTTACTTTATTAATTAAACAATATTTGTTTAGTTACTTAAAGTTCCCTTTTACCTCTTTTCACTTAAGCTAACATTAGGTGCATAATAATTAATTACTTTATTAATTATTATTGTGCAAGCCTAGGGCTTTCCTTTTTAGGGTTTTCACCTATATGTGGTTGAAAACTATCTTTTGTATCATTGATTCATTTTACATTTTGGGTGAATACATTGCTCCACATTCTTAAGCATTTTCTTGGTTGCTTCTCTTTGCTTTTCCTTGTAACAGGTATTCTTTGCTTGCAGAGGTCACTGGGCTCTTGTGGTGTTTTATTTTCTCAACTCCAATAGTGACCTCATAACAATAGCCTTTATGAGCTTAGTGTTGTGTCCTACATAACTAGAACTTGTATACCAACTACAATCATGAACTAGAATGTATAAAAGGAACATAGTGAATTGACAATGTAAATAGTGGATACTTACACTAATTTGACCAAAGTATTCTTCACCTAGTACTTTGAGTGAAATTCATCCTACTCACATACACTACCCTAGCTCACTTTGGATTTTGACCATTCATAGACTATGTATAGGTAATTCCCTTCCGTAGATAATCTTTAGCCCCAGAAATGACCTCTTCCCTTTTTCCCAATCCTCAATGATATTTCTACCAAGTAAGCATAAGTTATCCCCTTCATTTGACAATCTAATCCTAGGTATAACATATGATCATTCTAAGAGTACAAAATAAATTTGTATCTAATAACTTCTTAAGCTATTCAAGCTTCATCAATCCTAGTACATAATACTATTGATAAAATCCACTCCTTAATATGGAGTATGTACTAATACTCATCAATAGATGGATTCATTTAGGAATACATATATCAAGTCAATAGTTATTCTCATCAAGAGTACAATTACATTAATAAATGACCTCAATCAAAGAATAATCATAATAATAAAAGACTATATTCAAGAGTATAGTCACAATAACAAAAGACTCTAGTCAAGAGTGTAAATCAACCAATCGGGTATTAATTCTAACTCAATAGGTAATCCCACCTATGGCTCCAATCATGTAGTAATCCAAAAATTCAAGTGATCATCTATAATCACATAGGTTAATCTCAATCTTGGTTTACCCTAATCCTAGGATAAAGTCAATAATCAATTATTAGTTTGATCATGTAGGTTAATCTCAACCTATGTGTTCCAATCAAAGATCAAATAAAATTCCAACCCAATAGGCTATTCCCAACCTATTGGTTCCAATCAAAGATCAAATAAAAATCCAACCCAATAGGTTATTCCCAACCTATTGATTCCAATCAGTAATCAAGTAAATATCCCAACCTAGTAGGTAAATCGCAACCTAGGGTTTCAATCATTAATCAAGTAAAGTAATGATCAAGTGTTCAATCAAGTATAGATTATTGATCTTGTTTGTATGATGTCACATCCCATCATATCTTTCATACCATCACTATTGTTATATTTCTAACCTTATCATTCCCAGGGTTTCCTAGCATTATAAGCTAACAATGTCAAGTCACTTCATGACATCGATACATTTGGCGTTTTATATACATGTAGTGTAGACTATCTATGTATAGAAATATCATCAACTAAATTCCCATATAGGGTATATAATAGTATTAACCTAAAGATAGGTTTCTCATGTATCAAACAAGACCATGCAAGTATAATAAGCAATGCATATACTCAAATTCATTCCTTTCAACATAGTAATCAATTTTATTTAACCTTTCATTTAAAAGACAAAGGTTTAGATACTAGAATGCTTGTTAAACGATGTATTCCAATTGACTGACCGGTTCCTTAGCCAAGCCCACTCTAAGAATCATCTTTCAATTCTTTCCACTTCTTAATTCTACTTCACAGAATTTCCTCACTAATAAGCTCTCAACTCTCCTCACAAATGAACTCTCAATTCACACAAGAATATCACAGAAAACAAGCAACTGATTGCAAAAGAATTCATATTCAAATGAAGAATACATATGCTCTATTTATACAAGAATATGAGTCTTTTCTTCCTATAATCAAGCTTCCCAAAGTGACACTTCTCAGCTCACTAGCTCGACTCAGCAACTAAATGCAGAAGGTGGCAACATGATTCAATGATTATCAAACACATACACAACCAGCAAGAAAGATGTTAGGATTTGCAAGGAAATAGTCTCCTATGGGTCGACTATTTGGAACAAATTCAACCTTGACCAATTCATAATACACATGCTTGAATTCATTACAAGTTAAAAGACTTCTATTCAATTTGCACCATTCATAATTTGGTGCCACCTTTTCACCATGTTTCCTATTCATTTGTTATTTTGTTTCAAAGACTCGGTCACTATTTTGTTTATGTGTTGCAGATAAGTTTGACTTAGTCTTTCCTTCCAACATGTTATCATTGGCTTTACTTTTGTAAATGCTTATAGCGTTGCCACTTCAATACAACACATTAAATTTTTATTCATGGTTTAACATAATGTGTGGCCTCTGCATTATTCACTATATTAAGCTATGCACATATATTACTTTTAGTGTGTTATATGAAATTTTCCTATGCACGGGTAATATGATATCCATGTGCTTTAATAAGCAGTGCCATACATTCATTATATCAAGCATAAAATATATATTTTATATATATATACATATTTTCTTAGCATAAATGCTAGAATATACATATATATGAATATATATATACTCATTAACAAATGAGTCATTGTTTTTATTCACATCAACGAGGAGATGGAAGCAACCATTGGGAAGGAGACCGTTGGGGAGCGGATTGTTTCAGTGGCAGGCTTGAGTGATTTGAATTTGAACTCAATCCTTGGATTTCATGGTGACTTTTATTTCGGGCAGTATATGGATTTGGGACTTTCTGATGCTATTGCAGGAAATTTTGGATCGTGTGGTGGGGATGTGTTGGTGTTTTCTAGCGACGTTGTAGGGAGGGATAGGTCATGTAGTGAGGATGCGGTCAAAGATGCAGTTTTTGATGGAAAGTGTGTGAGTGAGGCTTTCAAGGTGTCTTGTGATGGTTGTACTACTTTGGAGGTGATTCCTAAGGTCTCTGGTTGTCATGAGGATGTTGGTGATAATGGGTAGGTCCCATCTAGAGAATCTTTTGTGTCTATTCTGAGTATTCCCTAAATTGAGCTTGCTCCAGTGGGAAATGATCGGATGGTAGGTCAGTCATATTTGTTGGGACAAAGATGGGCTGACATTTTTTCTTCTAAGCTTAAAGTAAAGGGCATCATGTCTAAATCTATGACCTCTTCCAATGTAGAAGGTGGTTTTTCCCTATCTGTTTCAGACTCTGGTGCAGGAGCACCTAGGCTAACCTCTATGTTTTATTATTTTTGGCTTGTATCTAACCTTAGCCAAGTTAGAATGTTTGTGTATTTGCTTTATACCTTAGATGGTCTTTCTCTTTTTTGGGCTAAGTGACCTTATTCCTTAAGACTACGGTCACACTATTTGCCATAGTTAATTAGTTAGATTTCTTAATGTTTATTGTCTAGGGGAGTAGAGTCTTTAAGTTGTTCAAATACTTAATGAAGGTTGTAATGATGCCTTAAGGCCATTTATGGAGTTGGTTCCTTGAATTATTGAGGGAAGGATGGTCCTAAGAAGTAGGTCAAGGCATGGAAAAAGATGCCAAAGATTAGAAGGCAGTTTGCATTGTTTGTTGCATGCAAACTGGTTGCCCTTGGATTCCCTTGGGAATAGGAAGTGGAGGAGGAATTCGACCAACAAGCTTAGAATCATGGAGTGGGAATCCATTATGAAATGAGACTTGAATCCTTGAGTAGAGAGTAAATTTTTGTAAAAAGGAGTTAGTCATTTTTGTAAGGAAGCTTTTGTAAATGAGAAAAAAAGCAAATTCTGCAATTTCTGTGTTTTCTGGTTGATGTCGATTGTTGGTGAGTGTATGTGACTATAGATATTTCAAATGTATTGAATTAGTGTTAGTATTGTGTTGATAGCATATTTTTAAGTCATTTCCATTTGTTAATCAAGCTAGGTTAAGTTAGATTTAGTGTTAGTTGAGTCATTTTTGTGGTAGAGCTCCTGTTGGTCCTGTCCTGACCAGTTGGTGTTCTCATGGCTCCTCCATGAGCTCTAACCTTGGGAAACACCTAAGGAAGGGTGTAATGGTAGGGGAGTCAGTAGTGTACATAATTAGTAGAGTTAGGAAGCATAACAGTAAGTGGAGAAGCTTCTTATAGCTGTTGATCTCTAGGCGAGCAGGAGGAGCCCGGTTAGAGAGCTAGAGAAGAAGCTTTAAAGGTTTCTTGCAGGAAAAGGTCGTAAAGTACAGTTTCAGTACGGTTCCAGGAGGGTTAGGGACAGGTCTTGATGTGAAATGAGGTTATAGATCTTACAAAGACACTAGAGTAATGTTTGAAGAGGAAAAACAGTGAATTCCTAGAAACTAGGTCTTCAAACCCTTCATACCCTAGGTTATATGAACCCCCTGTACGATCACTGTCAGGCCAAAAGAATAATTGGGCGATTTAAAACTCTTAAAAGGGTACTCAAATATTTTTTTATATTCATAGAGTCTTTGGAATTATTTTACAAACAATAGCAATTTCGGACTGGTAAAGACCACTAGAAATAGGCCTAATTTGAGGTCTTCTAAAAGTGAAATCTTGAATCCGACCAGAACAAGGCTCAAGAATCTAATGAAATGGTTCCAAATGGATACTTTATGAAGTTATTGATAAGGAAAAACACCCCTACAATGAAGGGAAATGAAGAATGAGAATTTGGGAGAAAAAGACACTCAGAGTTCTCTAAGTGAGGAAGGAAAGTGAGCAGGAATTTGACATTGTAAAATGTTGTTTGACCTCCAAGGTGAAGCACAAAGGGAGAGCTCTTAGAACAAAGCTAAGATTGGACTTATTTAATCATCTAAGCCAATCAAGACCTAGAGGAGACTAGGTTTCTAGAAGAGACTAGTTGGGTCTCTTAGCAAGGTGCAAGCAAACTGAGGAGCTCACACATCATATTGGTATCAGAGCTTGATTTGATCAGGCTTGTGGTGGATGTTTCAACCTACTGAATCTGTGGGAGAAAAAACATCTATGGAAGGTGCTACAATGGTGACTAATGCAAAGTTAGCCAAAAAGGTAGAGGAACAAGAAGAAGACAACAAGTCTTTAAGAGAAAGGTTGGCTCGAATGGAGCAACTTTTGGATGAAGTCCAAGAAACAGCAGACAGAGTAAAAGACAAGGTAGATCAGAAGGAAGAACAAGAAGCAAGGTAAAAGGAAATAGAGTTGGAGGAGGAAGCTCCAATACCTAACCCTGTGATTCCTGAAGAGCCATTCTTAAAGGCATTAAAAGCATTGAGTGGTAAAGCTTTGGAAGGTGTGCCACTGTTTAGTGGACAAATGGATCCATATTCAGTTGTGGATTGGATAGACATCATTGAGAACCATTTTGAGTGTGATGGTATCTCAGAGGCACAAAAGGTTATGGTGGCCAAGTCTAGACTGAGAGGTTCAGCTCTTACTTGGTGGAAGTTTGTGCAAAGTGAAAGAGAAAAGGATGGAAAAGGTCCTATAGTTACTTGGAAAGGTATGGTGAACAAGATAAAACAGACCTATCTTCCTGATGATTATGAAGTGCAAATGCATAGAAGGAGACACAATCTAAGACAAAAGGATCTAGATGTCCAAGCCTACACCAAGGAATTTCAAAATCTATGTTTGAGATCAAGGGTGGTAGAAGATGAGAGCATTAAGCTTGCAAGATACTTGAATGGTCTCAAGTGGTCTATTCAAGAAGACATGAGTTTGGTGAACTTCAAAACCATTCACCAATGCTATCAAATGGCCTTGAAGATAGAAGATAAAAGCAAAAGGAAGCAAGAACAAACCTCCAAAAGTAGAGGTAAAGGAAAAGATGGTAGAGGACATAGAGGTGGCTATGGTGGAAGAAGTTCTGAAACAAAGACTCAAGGAGACACAAAATACAGTGAGCAGCAAGAAGGAAGCTCAAGTAGAGGTGGTAGAGGAAGGAGTTCTAACTCTAATTCTAGAGGAATAAATGGTGGACAAGGAGGAAGAGGCAACTACTTTTCCAACATGAAATGTTACCATTGCAATCAAATGGGGCACCTGGCCTATAGATGTCCAGAGAAAGGTGGTTCTTCACATGGTGGTGACAAGAGAAATACCCTAGTTCATGAAGAATCAAATGTAGCTGATAAACATTCTGAGGTTCCATTGCATTATGAGGAAGGTAAGAATCTCATGATGAGGAGAACTTTGATCAAAGAACCGGTGAAGGAGGAGCCAAGCCAAAGAAGGTCTTTGTTTAGGATAAAGTGAAAAATGATGGGGAAGGTATGTAGAGTCATCATAGACTCAGGTTCTACTAACAATATTGTGTCAGAGGAAGTAGTCAGCAAACTGAAGTTGACAAGGATACCTCACACCAATCCTTACAAGGTAACTTGGCTCAATAAAGGCCAACATGTGTTAGTGAATGAGCAAGCATGGGTGGAGTTCTCTATTGGGAGGCATAAAGACAAAGTATTGTGTGATGTGCTACCTATGGATGCATGTCACTTGCTCCTAGGTAGACCATGGAAATTTGACCGTCAAGCCATACATGATGGAGGAAAGAATTCATATTCTTTCAAGAAGGACAATATGACTTTCAAAATTCAGTCACTGTTAGAAGATGATGAGGTGAGGACAGCAGGCTCAAATGTTCTTGTGGTGAGTGAAAAGGAGTTCTTAGAAGCTTTGGAAGAAGGTTAAGGAGTTGGTTATGCATTGGTGCTAAGACCAAGAGAAGGAGATGAAGGTAAGGTGACCAAGAAGACAGAGTTACCAAAGGAGATTCAAGACATGTTGCAGACTTACAAAGGTGTAGTGAGTGATGGTCAACCAACAACTTTACCCCCTAAAAGAGCCATAAGTCATAGGATAGACCTTATCCCAGGAGCTACCCTTCCCAATAAGGAAGCTTACAAAATGAGGAAATTGCTAGGCAAATACAAGAACTTCTAAACCAAGGTCTCATCAAAAAGAGTATTAGTCCATGTGTCGTACCCACTGTCCTAGCACCTAAGAAAGGAGGAGATTGGAGGCTTTGTACTGATTCAAGAGCCATAAATAGGATTACCATAAGGTATAGGTTCCCTATCCCTAGGATTGAAGACCTAATGGATTGTCTAGGTAGAGCTAAGTACTATAGCAAGATAGACTTGAAGAGTGGCTATCACCAAATAAGAATACATGAGGGAGATGAGTGGAAAACAGTCTTCAAAACTAATGAGGGTCTTTATGAGTGGCTTGTCATGCCATTTGGATTGTCTAATTCCCCCTCCACATTCATGAGACTCATGAATGAAGTACTCAAAGACTACATTGGAAAATTTGTAGTGGTGTATCTTGATGATATACTAATCTATAGCCAAACAAGAGAAGAGCATCTCAAGCACCTAGAGCTGGTTTTCAAGAAGCTGCAGGAAGAGGAACTGATGATCAACTTGGAGAAGTGTGAGTTCATCAAGACGGAGTTGGTGTACCTTGGGTTTGTTGTATCTCAGGGAAATCTGAAAATGGATGAAAGTAAAGTGGAGGCTATCATGAATTGGCCTACTCCAAGGACAACAACTGAGGTAAGAAGTTTTCATGGTCTTGCACAATACTATAGGAAATTCATAAGGCATTTTAGTGCAATTTATTCTCCTATGTTAGATACTATTAAGGGAGGAATGAAGACCAAATTTGTATGGAATGAGCATGCTAATAAGAGCTTTGAGTTGCTGAAGGAAACGATATCTACCCAGCCTGTTTTAGTGTTGCCAAGTTTTGAGAAACTTTTCACCATTGAGTGTGATGCTAGCAATGTGGCAATTGGAGTTGTTCTAAGTTAAGAGGGTAGACCGGTGGCTTTTCATTCTGAGAAGTTGATGAAGCTAAGAAGAAGTACTCTTCTTATGACCTTGAAATGTATGCATTGGTCCAAGCTCTAAGGAAATGGAGGAACTATTTGCTTCCCAAAGAATTCATTGTGTATTCGGATAACCAAGCACTTAGTTTCCTGAATTCACAAGACAAGTTGAGTCATAAGCACATGAAGTGGGTTGAGTATTTACAAGCTTACACCTTCAATATCAAGCACAAGAAAGGTGTCCTCAACAAAGTAGCAGATGCATTTTCAAGAAGAGCTCTCACAATTCAAGAAATACAGTTGAAGAGCATGGGAATAGATCACTTCAAGGATCTATATGCAGATGATGAAGATTTTGCAGACATCTACAAGGTATGTGTGGAATACAAGAACCATTTTCATAGTAAATATGTTTAATATACTTTGCAAAGTGGTTTATTATTTAAAGGAAATCAATTATGTGTTCCTAGAGGTTCCATTAGAGAGAATTCGATACAAGAAAAGCATAATGGTGCTTTGAGTGGTCACTTTGGGATAACTAAGACTCAAGAACTTGTTCAAAGGTTCTATTTTTGGCCTAAGATGAATCTTGATGTTAGGAGGTACGTGGAAAGTTGTGTAGTATGTCAAAAGGCCAAGGGTACTTCTTCAAATGCAGGCCTTTACCAACCACTACCTATTCCTACTAGGCCATGGGAATGCTTGAGTATGGATTTTGTAGTTGGATTACCCAAGACAAGACAAGGTATGGACAATGTTTATGTGGTTGTTGATAGATTTAACAAGATGGCTCACTTTGTGCCATGTAAGACAACCAATGATGCTAGCCAAATAGCATCTCTTTTCTTCAAGGAGATAGTGAGAATTCATGGGTTACCTATCAACATTGTATCAGACCGAGACACTAAGTTTATGAGCCACTTTTGGAAAACACTTTGGCAAAGGTTAGGCATAAATTTGTCCTTTGGATCAGCCTACCATCCACAAACTGATGGTCAGACCGAGGTTGTGAATAGAAGCCTTGGGAATCTACTGAGATGTTTGAAAAAAGAGTATGGGCAACAATGGGATCAGCTGATTGGGCAAGCTGAATATGCCTATAATGACACTATAAACAGATCCATAGGGAAGAGTCCCTTTGAAATTGTCTATGGCCTTCATCCTAGAGGAGTGTATGAGCTGAGAAACTTGAAGGATGGAGTGAAAGGAAGTGGATATGTTGATGACTTTGCCTATGCAATGCAAGAGATACATGATACAGTGAGAAAGACTTTGACAAAGAACACCATGAAACATAAAGCCAAGGTGGATGAGCATAAGAGGACAATCAAGTTCAATGTGGGAGACATGGTAATGGTGCATCTAAACAAGTCAAGACTTCAAAAGGGAGTCCCTCACAAGTTGCAAATGAGAAGGATAGGTCCCTATCCTATCTTAGCTAAGTATGGTGAGAATGCATTCAAAGTGGAGCTACCGGATGACAGTGGACTGTCCCCTGTTTTCAATATTACAGACTTAGTCCATTACAAAGGACCACAGCTAGACATGAATCAGAACCTTCATGAGGTGATCAGGGATGTGGAATATCTACACCTACCTACTGCTACAGTCTCAGGACCTGAAAGTATACTAGACACTAGGGTCTACAAGAAGACTAGAACCAAGGAATACAAAGAACACTTGATCAAGAAACATGGCCAAGCTGATGCTGATGCAGTATGGATAAGAGAAGCTAAGTTCAAGAACATGGGGATTGATCCAAGCCTCATCAATCCAAGGGTGGATTGAACTTTCTATTTTGGGGAGGATGGTGCAGGAGCACCTAGGCTAACCTCTATGTTTTATTATTTTTGGCTTGTATCTAACCTTAGCCAAGTTAGAATGTTTGTGTATTTTCTTTAGACCTTAGATGTTCTTGCTTTTGTTGGGCTAAGTGGCCTTAGTCCTTAAGACTACCGTCACACTATTTTCCATAGTTAATAAGTTAGATTTCTTAATGTTTATTGTCTAGGGGAGTAGAGTCTTTAAGTTGTTCAAATACTTATCGAAGGTTGTAATGATGCCTTAAGGTCGTTTATGGAGTTGGTTCCTTGAATTCTTGAGGGAAGGATTGTCCTAAGGAGTAGGCTCAAGGCATGGAAAAAGATGCCAAAGATTAGAAGGCAGTTTGCATTGTTTGTTGCATGCAAACCAGTTGCCCTTGGATTCCCTTGGGAATAGGAAGTGGAGGAGGAATTCGACCAACAAGCCTAGAATCATGTAGTGGGCATCATTTATGACATGAGACTTGAATCCTTGAGTAGAGAGTAAGTTTTTGTAAAAAGGAGTTAGTCGTTTTTGTAAGGAAGCTTTTGTAAATGAGAAAAAAAGCAAATTCTGCAATTTCTGTGTTTTCTGGTTGATGTCGATTGTTATTGAGTGTATGTGACTGTAGATACTTCAAATGTATTGAATTAGTGTTAGTATTATGTTGATAGCATATTTTTAAGTCGTTTCCATTTGTTAATCAAGCTAGGTTAAGTTAGATTTAGTGTTAGTTGAGTCATTTTTGTGGTAGAGCTCCTGTTGGTCCTGTCCTGACCAGTTGGTGTTCTCATGGCTCCCCCATGAGCTCTAACCTTGGGAAACACCTGAGGAAGGGTGTAATGGTAGGGGAGTCAGTAGTTTACATAATTAGTAGAGTTAGGAAGCATGACAGTAAGTGGAGAAGCTTCTTATAGCTGCTGATCTCTAGGCGAGCAGGAGGAGCCCGGTTAGAGAGCTAGAGAAGAAGCTTTAAAGGTTTCTTGCAGGAAAAGGCCATACAATATGGTTTCAGTACGGTTCCAGGAGGTTTAGGGATAGGTCTTTATGTGACATGAGGTTAGAGATCTTACAAAGACACTAGAGTAATGTTTGAAGAGGAAAAACAGTGAATTCCTAGAAACTAGGTCTTCAAACCCTTCATACCCTAGGTTATAGGAACCCCCTATACGGTCACTGTCAGGCCAAAAGAATAATTGGGCGATTTAAAACTCTTAAAAGGGTACTCAAATATGTTTTTAGATTCATAGATTCTTTGGAATTATTTTACAAACAATAGCAATTTCGGACTAGTAAAGACCACTAGAAATAGGCCTAATTTGAGGTCTTCTAAAAGTGAAATCTTGAATCCGACCAGAACAAGGCTCAAGAATCTAATGAAATGGTTCCAAATGGATATTTTATGAAGGTCTTGATAAGGAAAAACACCCCTGCAATGAAGGGCAATGAAGAATGAGAATTTGGGAGAAAAAGACACTCAGAGTTCTCTAAGTGAGGAAGGAAAGTGAGCAGGAATTTGACATTGTAAGATGTTGTTTGACCTCCAAGGTGAAGCACAAAGGGAGAGCTCTTAGAACAGAGCTAAGATTGGAATTAGTTAATCATCTAAGCCAATCAGCACCTAGAGGAGACTAGGTTTCTAGAAGAGACTAGTTGGGTCTCTTAGCAAGGTGCAAGCAAACCGAGGAGCTCACACATCAGACTCTCTTGTTGATAAAAATATTGCTAGAATGGACTTTTCTCTGGTTGGTAAGTTCTCAGACCCTTGGCCCAATATTGAGGAGTTTCGCTCTTGGGTTTGAAAGAACTGGGCTTTGAAAGGCCAAGTTGAAGTCACGGCTATGGCTAAAGGATTTTTCTCCTTTGCCTTCTCTTGTGATGAAGACCTAAGAGTTGTGTTTGCTAAAGGATTGTCATCCTTTGGGTGTCTTACCTTGGTTTTATGCCCTTGGGAACCTGGGAAGGATCTCTCCAAATTCCTTTTTCATTATTCCCCTATGTGGGTTAAGTTGTCAAACTTTCCCTTAGAGTATTGGGATGAAGAAGTGTTTAAAGTGGTGGCTAACTCTCTAGGGTGATTTGTCTTTATTGATGAGGCTACTCTCTCCAAAAGGAAATTAGTTGCAGTGATATTTTGTGTCATGATTGATCAAGATGTTGTAATGCCTGAATTCTTTCACCTCAACTCAAAGGTGGGGCCCTGGAAGTAGCAGATTATCTTTGAAAATCTATCGTTTTCTTGTTTCAAATGTAAGAAAGTGGGGCACTGGGCCAAGGACTTCCCTAAAAATTTAGCTCAGCCCAAGGTTGCTCCTCAGAAAAAGGTTTGGAAGGTTAAGGAAACCAAGGGAGATGATGTGCAGTCAGAATAGGGTGAGTCTACTACTAGTAATGGCCTAGTAGGTGAAGGTAATTCTAAGGATCATTAGGTACCTCATCTTGAGGTTGTTAAGGAACCTAAGAGAATTATGGAAGAGGTTGTTGGCCAATCCGTTGTTCAAGAGTTGGATCATGTCTCGGACTCCTTGTGCTCCCCTGAACGTCCTATTCTGGATCCTATTTTTGCCCCTTCTCCCCATTGGAATGTGTGTCTAGGCTGGGGGTTGGGGTTGGTGAGTTGGTGATTGAAGACACAAGGACTAAGTGTGAAGAAGGCTATATTTCGGTGAGGGGTAGGAAGAAGAAACCCTCTACTTCTCCTCCTCCTCAATCTCATAAGGGTGTTACCATGAGAAGGAAAAAAGAGAATTGTGGGTCTAAACTAAGGAGCCAGGGAAGGCCCTCCCTACAAAAAAGTAGGGAGAGGGATTGTAAGTGAGATATTGTTGAAGGGGTTCAGAAAACCCTTTTTGATCTGTGCTCGAAGAGAACCCCCTCATCATGCAAATGAAGATTATTTCCTAGAATATCAGGGGGTTGATTAATATACATAAAAAATACATCCTGAAGAACTAATTGGTTTGGGATCATAAGCCCAATATCTTGTTGATTCAAGAAACGAAAATGTAAATTGATAAGCTGGAAGCTTTGAAGAATCTCTTTTTCAAGGATTGTGGATTTCATGGGGATAGCTCTGAGGGATCTTTGGGTGGCATTGCTACCTTGTGGAATGAGATATTGATCAAAGGTGGCCTGATTGTGGAAGGCTTTAACCATGTGGGGACAAATTTGTGTGGATTAGGGACTCTTACTCTTGGGTTATTTCCAATGTGTATGCCCCTAATCAGAAAAGAGCTAGGAAGAAATTATGGGATGATCTTGGGGATTTTAGGATTAGTTTTTTGGATAGCCCCTAACTTGTCATGGGAGACTTCAACACTCCTCTATGTGACAATGAGAAGGTGGTTGGTTGATAGGACAATCCTGATAGGTGCCTGGATCTAATAATTTCCATTAATGATAACGCTCTTATTGATGTCAAAATGATAGGGGTGAAGTATACTTGGTCTAATAGGTGTGTTGGTGTGGAAAATATTCAAGTAAGATTAGATAGATCTCTAGAATCAGTGGCCTGTTTTGTGGTTTTTTCTTGTTTTAGATCTTCTATTACGAGGTGTGGTTCTGACCATTTCCCCATCTCCTTTGTGGATGATAAGTTTTGGGGTAAGAAGTAGTTTCCCTTTTGGTTTGAAGCTATGTGTCTTATGGATCCTAGGTTTATGGATTGCATTAAGAAATGGTGGCAAGTGAATATTGATGATAGCATGATGTTCAGAATAGCCAAAAAGTTAACTTTTGTTAAGAGAAATCTTAAGAAATGGAATAGAGATTCGTTTGGTCATATTTTTGAGTCTAAAACTTTGGTTATTCAAAGGTTGGATGGTATCCAAAATGATATTCTAATCAAAGTTCTATCGGAGGATCTCCAGCTGTAGGAGGATGGCTTTCTTGCTTAGCTGCATGACATTGTTGTAAAACAGGAAGATTTTTGGCGTTAGAGATTGTGTGAAATTTGGTTAAAGTGTGGGGATCACAATTCTAAGTTTTTCATCTCATTGTCCTCAGGCATAAATCATCTAATAGGATTTCTTTGATTTTGGCGGATGGCTCATTGTTGGAGGATGGGGTGGAGATTAAAGGAGTGGTTGCTAGCTTCTTTGAGAATATGCTTAAGGATGATCTTATGTGGGACCAGATTAGGGTGGAGGCTTTGCTGGAGGTTATCCCCCATCTCATCTTAGAAGACCTAAATAGGGATCTCACGGCTATCCCTTCTGCTTCAAAAATCAAGGAGGCAATTTTCTCTTTTGAAGGAAACAAGGCCCCTGGGTCGGATGGCTTTCCTTTTCTATTTTTCAATCGTGCTGGGAAATTATTGCGAAGGATGTGATCAATGCCACTAAGGATTTTTTTGGGTCCAAAAGATTACTTAGAGAGCTGAATGCGACCTTCATTATCTTGATTCCCAAGTTTGTTGATGCTAACAACTTTGCTAAGTATCATCCAATTAGTCTCTGTAATTATGTTGATAAAAAAATTTCAAAAGTGCTTTCCACTAGACTGCAGAAGTGCCTCCCGGATTTGATATCTATTCAACAAAGTGGATTTGTTAAGGTTTGTCAGATCCTGGACTCTATTTTGATGGTGCATGAACTTTCTCATTCTATTAATGCTTCGAAGAATTCGGGCTTCTTCCTTAAACTGGACCTTCTCAAAGCTTGTGATAGGGTAAATTGGAGATTTCTCTTGGAGGTTTTGGGCTGATTTGGTTTCTGTAGGAAGTTTCTTCAGCTTGTTGATCAAATTATTTCTAATTTGTCATTTATTGTGATTGTGAATGGTTCTCCCTCACCATTTTTTTGGATTTTGTGTGGTCTGCGACAGGGAGATCCTATCTCTTTGTTGCTTTTCATTCTAATGGTGGAGGCTCTTGGTAGAAATATTCAGAGGGCCTTGATTTCAGGGGCTTTGAGGAATTTCACCTTCTTCTAGATGTGCTCTTGTTACCCACCAACATTTTTTTAACGACACCATGTTGATGGGTGAATCCTCTGTGCATGAAGTCATAGCTTTGAAGGGTTTGATTGAGGACTATGAGAAGGCTTCTGGTCGACATATTAATCTTTTGAAGAGTCATTTTTTTTTCCTTAATACCCCTTAAGCTTTACAATTGAAGCTTTCCAGGATTCTATCTTTCAATAGGGGCGAACTCTCATCCACCTACTTGGGGCTTCCTTTGTGTATCTCTAAAATATTGGATTCTTTCTGGTTGGGTCTATTGGATAAGTTCAATAGAAAGTTGGCAGGTTGGAAAGGGGCACTACTCGGTCAGGTTGGGAAGCTACGGTTTATTTCCTCTACTCTTCAAAATATGCCAATGTATGTTATGAGCCTCTTCAGAATTCCTTTCAAATTTGAAGAGAAAATGGAACAAATAATGAGAATATTTTTATGGTTGGGTGTTGAAACCAAAGCTACAATACCTCTTGTGGCATGGTACTTGGTTTGTAAACCAAAGAAGTGGGGTTTTCTTGGTATAAGAAATTTAAAAGCCTTTAATAAGGCGCTCTTATCGAAGAATGTTTGGAGGATCCTTAATGGTGAAGCAAGTTGGGCTTCCATGGCTAGCAACAAGTATCTGCATGGCCTCAAGAGATCTTGGAACTTGCTAATCTCAGATGATATTCCTTCTGGTTCTTGCTTTTGGAAGAATATTGTTCCTTGCAAGGAATTGATTGCTAATGGTGTTAGATAGTTTTTGGTTGATGGTACTAGAATTCTTTTATGGGGGGATACTTGGTGTGGCTTGAAACCTTTGATCAATCTTCCCTGGGCCTCTCCCATAGTTCCTATTTACAAACGTCTTTTCAGCAATCGAGTGAAAAAATATTTTCATAATGGGGAGTGGAGAAATTTCCAGGATTGGGACCCATCTTTATAGGTTCTTAAGGACTTCTTGTGCAATCTTTGCATCCCCATCTTTCCTAAGCTAGACAGGGTTGTTTGGGCTCCTTGCGCTAATGGAAATTTTTTGGTGGCTTCTACCCTTATTCATTCTCTGGATAAGCTTGTTTCTATTCCTTTTGGGGGAAGCTTATGGAACAAGAAGTTGATTCCCAAGGTGAATTTTTTATTTTGTCTACTTATGCAAGGTAAAATCTTAACGCGGTATAATCTTTGTAAAATGGGATTTGCTTTTCCTAGTATAATTTTCCTAAAAGGGGTTGATGCTGAGAGTGATTTCCATGTTTTCCTTGGATGTAATTTTTCCTCTCTTTGTTGGAGTAAATTTCTTGGGTTATGGAATCTAGATTGGGTTTTCCTAGACTCCCTTGACAAATTTGCAAATCAGTGAAAGTGCCCCTCCACTTCTCCTGTTCTATGTGGGCTTTGGGATCTCATGGCCCCACATATTGTGTGGGCTTATGGAAAGAATGAAATAATAGAATCTTTCATGACTCTAAGATTAAAGTTGGAAGTCTCTATATCAATATTCATCAGGCGATACTAGAGAATTTTTTTATCATTAATCTTGATTCTCCCCATTGTGTTCATGTTGCATGTTTGGCTAGTTATGACATTTTGGTGATTTCTAATTGGAAGATCCCATCCATTCTTGTCGTGAATTCTAAGTCCAGTTTGAATGATAGATTGAATACTAAGTGGTAACCACCTCCTCTAGGGTGGGGTAAAATTAATTTTGATGGGGCAGCAAAGGGTAACCCTGGGCCTGCAGGTTATGGGAGGTGTTGAGGAATGATGATGGTAGACTCTTAGGCATAGTGGCACTCTCGTTGGGAAATTAGACCAATCACTGTGCTAAGGTGGAGGCTATGTTTCCAAGCATAAAATTTGTTGTGGACAGGGGATATACCAAATTATGGGTTGAAGGTGATTCTTTAAACATAGTTAATTATCTGTGTGGCACCCATAAGCCTAGTTAGAATGTGGAGGAATTAATTAAAGATAGTATAATCATGTTAAATGCTTGTCAAGAGACCCGTGTATCTCACATCTTCTGAGAGGGAAAATCATTGGCAGATTTTTTGCTAATAAGGCTGTCAAATTGAATGAGTTTCATGCATGGGAGGAGAGATCAATCCTTTCCAAGAAAGATAGGAGCTTAATGAAAAATGATGGTGTGGTCTGAGATGATGTGGTGGTGGCATTTAAGCCTAAGTGCCTTATTCTGACTCACACACTTTGTGGGTTTCATTTGGATTATTGGCATTCATTTGAGCGATTATCGCAAGGGTTTACCTCTACTGGTGGTTGAAGAAATAGGTGGCAATAGAAATAGAATTGATCCACACTCTTGTGCGGGTCTGAGGAAGAAAAAGAAGCTATGGAAGATTTTGTGCCATGGGAATTTTAAGCCGTTTCTGGAAAGATTGCATGGGCACAACCCAAATGCCTCAATGGAGTTTGTTTCCTGTTGGCATAAATGTAAGCTTCAGGTAAAGGGTCTGGAAGTGGAGGTAAATGAGGATTTGATTGCATCTGTGATGGGGATGTCGATGGTTGGTCGTAAGTTTTACAAGGACAAGAGTATTAAGGAAGCGATGGCCCAGTTTTTCAAAGATGACAACAGGAAGAAGTTGATTAAGATGGAGAGTTGGGGCTATGAGTGCAAGTATCTCAAGAAGATTTGGGTAGAGGCAGCCGAGGTAATAATGTGTTATGTGACGTTGGAAGGTAGGTTTACTGCTATTTTGGGTCACCATTTCACTCTTTTAAATCACTTTAGACACGGATTGTTTGTTTCATTTCTATTTTTTCTACTTTCATCCATGGAGATTTCAGTGTATGCACATTTAAAAAATAGGAAGGCTTCGGTCCTCCATGAGGGTCTCATCCTTTTAACCATGGAGCATGTTAAGTCTCTTCTCCCTATCCCTGCTATTAAGGGTAAGGAGAAGACTCTGAGTGAAGAGTCTAATTCTTCTGGTTTGGATACCATCAATTCCAAAGATGAGAAGTGGGATGAAGAGGATGATGATGGTCCTCCATCCCTTGAGGCCACCTCCTCAAAAAAAAGGAAGAAGGGTACTCCTAAGTGCCTTATTCTCTCTGATAATGAGGATACGGAGGTGGGTTCGGGTGATTCCTTTCCTAGGAAGGTGGATTTGGTTGTTGGTCGGGTTGAAATTGATGATGGAGGTAATAAGGAGGGTTTGTAGGATAATGTACTAGTCTCGAAGGCCAAGGATGATTTGAGGTCATCCAAATACATTACCAAGATGAAAAACCAGGTCTTGAATGTTCTTGCTAAGGATGCCAAGGTGCCAGGTGAGGAAAAGGCTACTAGAGAAAAGGTGGTGGATATCGTGGACTTGCCAATTCATAACTTGACCAATGATGCTCTGCAGGATGAAAACAAGGGTCAAGATGAGGAAGACTCTAAGAAGATGAATGCTAAATCAGAACCCCTAAAGGTAGATCCCCTTTCAGAGGACTTTTCTTATTTAAATGATGAGTCTCCCTCAATGTTTGAGCTATTGGACATGGCAAGGGTTGGGGCCATTGGAACTTTTAAATTGGCTAAGTGGATTCTTCGGGAGTTTAATAAAGGTAACATTAAAAATAGCGGTTTGAAGGAGAACTTGAAGAATGTGTCAAAAATCTCAGTGTCGTACATTCTGATTGATAGAATTGTGGACCTAGAGGGTTTGTTCTAGGATTTCAAATCTCTATGTGATGATCGATTGACTGGGTTAGAAGCCAAGGTTGCAAGCACCAATGCAGACATTAAGAAATTGTTGCATGTGTGCCATATTTCTGTTAGAAATAGTGTGGAATCCTTGGAATTCCAATTCAAAAAGATTAGTGAATTAAGGGAGGACCAGTTGTACTTCTCTGAATTGATGGAGAAGGAGCTACGACTAAGGGCAAGGGAAAAAAGGGAGCAAAAGATGATACCAAAGGCCTTACTACTAAAGGGTTGACTGATTGGAAAAGATCATTTGAAGCTGAGAAGAAGGAGCTTCTGGATATGATTGATCTACACAGGAGCTAGGAGCTTGAGGTGGCCAGCACCTTAAGCAATATGAATTAGTGCTCGGTTCTCTTTTTCTGTTGTTTTCTATCTATTGGGTCTCGGTTTTCTTTTTGTTGTTTTGTTGTTTTGTTGTTGTTGAGTACTGTTGGTTTACTGTTTAATCTTTTGATCAACACTCCATATGTCTTGTTTGCTTAGTGATGGTTTGTTGCTAGTATCTTTATGCCTATCTTCTTAGCAGCATTTTTTATCTCAAGTTGTAAAGGGTTTCAGGTCCCTTCAAAACTTGTTTTTCTCGTATAATCAAAACAAATGAGTCATTTAAATAATTCATTCGATATTTGAATGCATATATCAATTTTATCATTATCCACAAACAATATAATAAGTATATATATATACACATATATGCATATATACATATATCGATTTGCTTGTATGAAAATTCCATCACATCACACATATGTGTATATCAATATATTGTTGGCATATGGTGTTGTACACCATTGCATAAAATGGTTTATTATAATGTTGTAATTAAATAATTATTTAGTTGTGATGAACCTTGGTGGTGTGGATAATCACACTAGGTAATTATTTGGGGGACCACTTGATGTTGTATTGTAACATTGTATTATTATTTAATGTGTGGGAGACATGTGATAATAACTTAATATTGGGGAATATTAAATAAAGTGATGTCTTAGTACCCAATATTAAATAAGGGGTTAGTGGTTTTTTATTCACATGGTTTTGTGGTACATGGTTTTATCTTACCACTATTTTTATTTGTGTGAACTTGTATCTATAAAAGCAAACACATGTTTAGTGGTTAAGGTTGGCTGAGTGGGTTGGTTGTCATTATTGAGTCTTTATGAGGAGTGCATTTGTGAAGCATGGCATGGGATGTGTGGATTCATGTTTGGACACATGGGAATGCATTGGAAGGCTTGATGCTTTAGAGGTATTCATTGTAACTCTTTTATTGGTTTATTGTTGAATAATATGATGGAGTATGGATGCTTTTGGAGGCTAGGTTTTTCCCTCTTGAGGGTTTTCCCAGGGTATATCTTGTGTTATCGTGTGACTTGTCTATTTGACCTATGCATTGTGGCTACTTGTATTCATGTCCATATCTCTTGGGTTATGTAGGAAATGGATTAAGATCATGGATTCAAATGCATTATTTCATTACAAATGGTATCAAAGCTTTCATGGTTGAAGAATTTTTGTTATAACCCTAGTTTGAGAGTTTTTGCAAAGTTGAAGCCATGGACATGCATGTAGGGTTTGAGGCATTACAAGATATGTAACACATGTTTCAGGTGTTTGTATGTAGATTTGGGATTTGAGTTTTTATGAGGGTTTTGTAGGGAAAATTTCATAGATGACCTATTAAGACAAAATGTACCTCATGGTTGGATTCAGGTTGGCCAAGAGATGAAGATTGATATAAATTTGACCTATTTTTAAAAAGTTGAAAAAATGTAAAAAAAATTAGTCACAACCCAATTTCACCATTATAGAAATAAAATATTAAAATAAAAAAATCTATCGTGAAAATATTTTCCTACAAAAAAAATGCAATACCTGCAAAAATAAATACAAAAGATTAAAATCACATTTGAAAATCAAAAGAAGAAAAACCAAAAAAAGTAGTAATAGTGGGGGGTACGGGGTCCGCAGACCCATACCCGCCCTGCATCACCCTTTGTCCCATCATAGTACGCCCAACCACCATAAAGTTTTTAATAAATGTGTGCTTCTTTTCATCGCCATTGAATAAAAGAACCATCATCCTTTCTTTGAAAATTTTAAGCTTTGACTTAAATGTTAATATGGCTGAAAGTCTTTAAAGAAAGCTTTTAATATTAGTTCCTACGATAGGCAGGTTTACTATTGCATACATTGCATTTTCTTTTCAAATAGTTGCTTGGCCAATGAAATTATAGTGTTTAAAATATTTTTGTATTTTTCCTATAGTCAAGATTTAAGCACATATTTTTTGTGCATGAAAATTATAGCTTATCTCTTTTTCTGTTGGTTGGAGTTGGTCGATTTTTCATTTGCGTTTAAGTAAATTAGGAAAATAGGGGGACATTATACATTGTGAAAAATATTTGAACATTATACATAGTGGCAAATATTTAATCGGGGGAGACAAATTGCGAGAGTTTTGGCGGCAGCCTAGTGGGTACTGAAGCAGTGAATGCATGTTTAATGCATTAAATGGAAAGTTACTTCGTGATATGTGTTGGACAGCTAGTGGGAAGACAATCGGAGAATGTATATTTAATTCATGAAATATGAGGGGACCGCTAGTTTTTGCTTATTCTCGTTTGTTTATTGTTTGTTGAGAAGCTTGTGTGTTTTTAGTTGTGGCTTGTCGTCTTTGATGTTTGTCATTATGTGCAAGGCTTGAATGAGGGAGGAGCCATAGGAACGGTGTACAACTGGTGAGTGGCTCATCTACATGTTTGTGATACTTGATAACTAGAAGTTTTACAGGGAAAACTAAATGGTTTGAGCAAGGTCTTGTCGATTGTGGGTGCATTGAAAGCATTAACTATATGTTTATTGGTTGAGTGATCATCAGTCTATCAACAAAGCTCGCAAAGGAAATTGGGTGAGATGTGTTGGAGGGTCGGTGGGTACAGAAGTAGTGAATGCATAGTTAATCCATAAAATCTTAGGCAAGTGTTGGGTTTTATTTTTGCTTATTCTAGTTTATTTATTGTTTGTTGAAAAGCTTGTGTGTTTTTAGCTTTTGGTTGTGGTTTTGCATGTTCGTTATTCTACAAAAGTGTAGTTTTGGTGAGTGAATTGGCTATGTGTTTATGATACTTGATAACTAGAAGTATTGCTTGTTGTTAGAAGGGCTAACGAGGCAAGTGGGTATAGTAGATGACATATGCTTTGAGCAAGGTCTTGTGGACTGTGGGGGCATTGAATGCATTAATTATGTGTTTATTGCTTGAGTGGCTACCAGTCTATCTGTAAATCTCATAAAGTAAATTATGCGAGATGTGTTGGAGGGCTGGTGGGTATAGAACCAGTGAATGCATAGTTGATTCATGAAATTTGAGGTGATTATTGGGTTTTATTTGTGCTTATTCTGGTTTGTTTATTTTTTATTGAAAAGATTGTGTGTTTTTAGCTTTTGGTTTCGTTCTTGCATGTTTGTTATTCTATAGCGATGCACCACTCGTGAGTCACTTGTTTCTATGTTTATGGTACTTGGTTGTTGTTACAAGGGCTAACAGGGCAACTGGGTATAGTAGATGACATATGCTATGGAATCCAAAAACATGCAATGATTAAAGTGAAGGAGAATTATGATAGGAAAAACTGAATGCATTAACTATGTGTTCATTGCTTAATTAGCGAGTAGCCTATTAGAAAAGCTCACAAAATTTTTGTTTGATGTTTGAGTGTTTGCAAAAATTTATCATGATGTTCTATTTTTATGGAAATTTTATCGTTGTTTATGTGGTTCATGTTTATGAATATCGTATTATATGTCATGGATTTTTCTCATTTGTGTAGTTTTTCCCTATAATAGGAACCATTACTTGCAATTAGATTTGGAGGAAGATATCTATATGAGTTCAAATATACTTGGTTGTTGAACAAGGAACTGGAAGGTCAGATTCTTGTATCATTCTTCCCCTTTGTTTTCAATGAATTTTAAGTCTTCCAATGTGCATAAAACTTATGCTTTGGAAGAGTTGTGAACAATAAAGGAGAAGGTTGGTTCAAGAATTTGACTTATTGAATAGACAAATGAGCATAGTGAATGGCATGTCATGTAATTCATAAACATGAAACTTTGTTTTGTTGAAAAGCAGGTCATTATTGTAATTGTTAGTTTGTGTCGATAGGCAAGTTTATAATTGCATTTGTTGAATTTTATTTTGAAATAGTTGATTGTTGTTCTTAAACTTTTCAAAAGAGTAGTGAAATAGTGGGGGAAGAAGACACATTATTCAAAGACTTATTATAATAAAATGGGGAGCACTAGAAGATTGAAGGAAAATTATTGAATTCACTTTCGAAATAGTTACTTGGTCAATCAAATTGTATTGTCTGAAGTATTTTTATGTTTTTCCTATAGTTGGGATTCAAAGACATATTTTTGATGTTTGAAAATTATGTTTTATTACTTTTTATATTGGTTGGAGTAGGTATATTATTCATTTTCATTTAAGTAAATTAGGAAAATAAGGGGACATTATATATTCTAAAAAATATTTAATCATGAAGCAATGAATGCATATTTATTCCATTGAATGCAAATTGTGTGAGATGTGTTGGAGAGTTGGTGGGTACGCAAGTAGTGAATGCATAGTTAATTCATAAAATCTTAGGCGAGCATTGCATTTTATTTGTGCTAATTCTCATTTGTTTATTGTTTGTTGAAAAGCTTGTGTGTTTTTAGCTTTCCATGTTTGTAATTGTAGGAATAGTTGACTACCGAGGAGTAGTTTGTCTGTTTGTCTATGATACTTGTTAGCTAGAAGTACTGGTTGTTGTTACAAGGGTGAGGGGGACAAATGGGTATAGTAGATGGCATATTCTATGTAACCCACAAACATGGAACAATTGAATCCAAGGAGTAGGTGGCTATTGTAGTAAATGAGAATTATCACAAGAAAATGTGAATGCTTTAAGGAAGGTCCTGTTGACTATGGAGGCATTCAACGCATTAACTATATATTCATTGCCTGAGTAGCCATAAGCCTATTAGAAAAGCTCACAAAATTTGCATTTGATGTCTCAATGTTTACAAAAATTTATTATGTTGGTCTTTTTTTTTTCTAAATTTTAGCATGTGCTTTTGTGTTTCATGTTTATGAATAACATATTATCTTGCACAATTCACAAAGAAATCAACTATTGTTTGTGATCTGTGAGTCATACCATTTAATGCATTGACTGCTTTGGCATCTACCATCTTGCTGCCAAAGGGGATAATTTGCATTTAGACATTAAATATTTGAAAAATATAAAATCTACTCCTATTTTTGCAATTCTATTTAACAAAAATGAATAATAGGTGTACTCAAAGCAATGGAAAAGGAGAATGATTGTTTATTATCTCTCAATCACAAATGAAACCATTGTAATTGTAGTTTTTCAACTTTGGCTTCAACTGTTTCATATCATTTGTTATCTACTATACCTATTTTTACAATTGGGCCTTATAACAATGAATAATATTTCTAGTTGCAAAAGGATAGAAGTATTGATATCGGGACAAAGGCAGCCACTTAGGTGACTTTGTATAAATAATACAGTTGCAACAGTTTTGAAATAGTTTCTTGTCCAATAAAATTATATTGTTTAAAAAAAATTTCTAGCAAGCTAATGCCTATCCAAGCAATGAATTCAAAGTTAATGCATTGTATGCTTGTATAGGGAAGAAGACCTTGGTCAAATATCTAAAATAGTATTGCTTTATCTAGTAACAACAGTGTATAGAATATTGGGATTGGTCCCTATCACTAATACTAGCATATCATGTTTCTTACATGCTTGTTTTTGTTGTTTGTATGCTAAAAAAGTTTAATGCATTTTCTATTTTAATTGAGTTTAATAGACTATTGTTTTTTATCTGCTTGTCATACCATTCAATGCATTAAATAGCACTGTCAAAGGTGGCATGACTTGCATTTAGCCATTAAATATTTATAAAATATATAGTGTCCTATTTTGCTAATTTACTTTAACAAAAATGAATAATAGGCCTACTCCAACCAATAGAAGAATTGCAACAAACAAGAATTAAGACAAGAAAAACCGAATACTTTGAGCAAGGTCTTATTGACTATGGAAACATTCAATGCATTACCTACTTATTCATTGCTTGGGTAGTTGTCAACCTACAGCCAAAGCTTGTAGGATTTGTATTTAATGTCTTAATGCTTGTGAAAATTTATCTTGCACAATTTGCATTTAATAAACTATTTTTTCTGATCCGACAGTTATACCATTTAGTGCATTAAAATGCATTGACTACTTTAGTAGCTACTACCCTGTCACCAAAGCTAGCAAATTTGCACGGTGTGAATGAATGTTTGCAAAAAATATAGTATCCTCCTAAATTCCTAATTTACTTTAACAAAAATGAATAATAGGCCTGCTCCAACGAATAGAAAAAGAGATAAATTGTTTATTATCTCTTAATTGCAAATGGAACCATTACAATATTAACCTATTACTTGGCTTCAACTGCTCCATGTCATATGTCATCTACTATGCCCAACTGTACAATTAGGCTTTATAATAGCAAACAACTCTTGTAGTCACAGTAGGACAAAAATACTGGTACCAAGACAAGGGTTTCCATTCAAGTGACTTTGTAGAATGATAAAAGATGCAACAAGTTACTATTGCAATTGTTGAGTTCACTTCTGAGATAGTTTCTTGTTGAATCAAATTGTTTTGTTTAAAATGTTTTTTAAAAGCGCGAAGCTTCTATTTTTTTTGGAAAGCTTGTTAGCAAGCATATGTTTCATGTTTATGAATAGCATATTGTATACCACAGACTATGATCATTTTTCTAATTCGTCCCTCTGATAGGAACCATTGTTTGCAATTGGAGTTAGAGGAAAAGACCTATATGAGTGCAAATATTCTAGGTTGTTGACCAATAAACTGGAAGGTCATATTCTCATATCATTCTTCTCGTTTCTTTCCAGTGAATTTTAAGTCTTCCGATGTGTCTTTAAATTATGCCTTGGAAGAGTTGTGAATAGTAAGGGAGAAGGCTGGATCAAGAATCTGACTTACTGAATAGAGAGATGAGTATAGTGAATGGCATGCTATGTAATTCATAACATGAAACTATTTTATGGGCAAAAGCAAGTTACTTTTACAATGAGAGTTATGCATAATTACAAGCATGTGATATGTAGTCCATGTGCAATGTTCCGCTTCATGCATTGAGCAGATTGTATAATTTAAGTATATTTCCCTGTTATTGTTTTGCTATTCACTATAGCAGGCCCAGTACTCATTTCCTTGTAAGCAAATCTGATTGATGTGCTATGTGAAACATTGCATATCAATTGCATATGACATGGTTGCAATTACGCACATGTCTAGCTACAACATTGTTGTAATGAAATGATTGCAAAGGTCATTTGCTTATCAGCATAAATTGAATGGTTTCAAGCAATTGGTATAATTTTTATAGACATTCAAAGAATCAAACTTTACTGGAAAGAAAAGAGATAAATTATTTGAAATTCTAACCTCCTAGTCTCTTGTTCAAGAATCAAGTATATTTGTACATGGAAGGTTATTATAAATGTTATGTTGAATGCATGTTTAATGCATTAAATGCAAATTATGTGAAATGTGTTGACTAGTGGGTACATAAGCAATGAATGCATAGTTAATTCATGAAATCCCAAGCATGTGCTGGGTTTTTTTTGTGCTTATTCTTGTTTGTTTATTGTTTCTTGAAAATCTTGTATGGTTTTAGCTCTAGGATCCTCTCTTGCATATTTGTTATTTTGTGTAGCGTGTGAACATGGGAAAATCCATGGGAAGAGTGGACTACTTGTGAGTGGCTCCTCTGTGTGTTTAAGATACTTGACAACTAGGAGAATTGTTTGATGTTAGAAGAGTTATGGGAATAGGCGGGTACAATAGATGACATATGCTACATAATCCATAAACATGGAACAGTCGAAGCAAAGCAGAAGGTAGCCAATGTGATAAATGAGAATTACTGTAGAATAAACTAAAAGCTTTGAGCAAGGTCTTGTTCATTGTGGAGGCATTGAATGCATTAACTATCTGTTGATTGCTTGAGTGGCTGCTAGCCTATTAGCACAGCTCATATACTTTTAATATACTATCTGGATGTCTGCAAAAAATTATCACGTTTGTGTATTTTTTTGCAAATTTTATCATGTGCTTTTGTGTTTCATGTTTATGAATAACATATTATATGTCATGAACTATGCTCATTTGTCTAATTGTCTCTGTAATAGGGACCATTGCTTGTGATTGGAGATGGAAACAAACATGTATATGGTTGTGGAAATACTTGATTGTCGAGCAAGGAATTGAAAGGTTGGATTCTTGTATAATTATTCCCTTTTGTTTGCAATCAATTTTAAGTCTTCCAATGTGCCTAAAATTTATTCCTTGGAAGAGTTGTAAACAATAAGGGACAAGCTTGGTTCAAGAATCTGACTTGTCGAATAGATAGATGAGCATAGTGAATGGTGTGCCATGTAATTCATAAACATGAAACTATTTTTTGTACAAAAGCAAGTTACCATTGCAATTGTTGAATTCGCTTTTGAAATAATTGCTTGGTGAATTAAATTGTATTGTTTAAAAAATTTATGTGTTTTTTCTATAATTGGGATTTAAGGACAATTTTTTTTGTTTGAAAACTATGTTTTATCTATTTTTCTATTGGTTGGATTAGGCCTATTGTTCATTTTTGTTTCAGTGAATTAGGAAAATAGGGGGACATTATATGTACTAGAAAATATTTAATCCTGAAACACTTAATACATGTTTAATCCATTAAATGAAAAATGTTTGAGATGTATTGGAGAGCTGGTGGGTATGCAAGCAATAAAAGCATAGTTAATTCTTGTTTGTTTATTATTTGTTGATAAGGTTGTATGTTTTTAGCTCTCCATGTTGTTTATTCTAGGTACAATGCACTACTATTGAGTGGCTTGTCTATTTGTTTGTGAAACTTTATGGCTAGAAGTGTTGCTTGTTGTTACAAGGGCTAAGGGGAAAAATGGGTGCAGTCAATGACAGATAACATGTTATTCATAAACATGATACACACAAGCAAACAATGAATTTTGCGAGATGTTTAAGAATTAAATCGAAAATGTAAGTGTTTTGTTGCTAAAAAAATTCTCATTGCACTCGATACACAACCCTTGCCAACGAATCAAATTCTATAATGTAAACATTTCTGCTTTTATTAGCTCCTGCCAATAGGAAGGTTTACTATTGCATATGTTGCATTTTCTTTTCAAACAGTATCTTAGCCAATGAAATTGTATTGTTTAAAGTATCTTTGCCTTTTTCCTATGGTTGAGATTTAAGCACATATTTTTTGTGCTTCAAAATTATGGTTTATCTCTTTTTCTATTGATTGGAGTAGGTCAATTTTGCAATTTTATAATGTGCATTGCATATGGCACATTTGTCTATCAATCTATAACTATTGCATTAAATGCCAGTGGGTCTATTGTTCATTTTTGTTTAAATAAATTAGGAAAATGGGACATTATATATTTTGGAAAATATTTAATTGTTGAATGCAAATTGCACAAGCTTTGACAAAGGGTTGGTTGGCAGAAAAGCAATGAATGCATGGCTAATGTACTAGGTCTATTATTGATTTCCATTTAAGAAAATTAGAAGGCTAGAAAGACATTATGAATTTTGGCAAATACTTAACTAATGGATTGCATATCTGATGATTGAATTATGCATATTTTTTATCACAAAAGTAGCATGCTTTTGTGTAAAAATAAGTCTCATGTTTATCAATTACATGGCATGTCATTCACTATGCATGTCTATCTATTTGGAGAGTTGGATTCTTTAACCAATGTTCTCCTTTGTTGTTCACAAGTCTTTGAATGCATGGTTCTTGGACACATTGGAAGGTCATGTTTTTTAATGCATTTTTTGATGTTCTTTCTCTGCTAAAAATGTTTAGTGCATTTCCTATGTTTTGTTACAAAGTGAATTCTAGTGCTAACTAATTTAATGACAAAAAACTAAGCTATTGAGATAATTTCCAAAAATAAGAAGAAACTAGTGGTCACCTCATATTTCATGAATTAACTATGCATTTTTTGCTTGTCTTCCCGCCAGCTATCCAACACATATCACGAAGTAACTTTCGATTTAATGCATTCACTGCTTCAGTACCCACCAGCCTGTTGCCAAAACTCACATGATTTGCCTCCCCCGATTAAATATTTGCCACTATGTATAATGTTCAAATATTTGCCACAATGTATAATTTCCCTCTATGTTCCTAACTTACTTAAACAAAAATGAAAAATCGGCCTACTCCAACCAATAGAAAAAGAGAAACTCTATAGCTCCTCTAGTATTCAATGGCCTCACAGACTTGGGAAACATAAACAGATCAGTATAGTGAATCGCATGTTATATAATTCATAAACATGAAACCATTTTATGGCGAAAAGCAAGTTACTTTTGCAATGAGAGTTATGCATATTTAGAATCATGTGATATGTAGTCCATGTGTAATGTTTCGCTTTATACATTGACCAAATTGTATAATTTAAGTATATTTCCCTTCATTTGCTTGTAAGAAAATCTTATTAATTATGTGTTATGTGAAACATTGCATATGAATTGTGTATCACATCATTGCAATTATTGTCTTTTACTATCTCATTTTTATGAGATACATACCATATGCATCTGAGTTGTTATTGCAATTACTTTGGTAGAATTTGTAAATTAGTTTTTACCAAATAGTGAAAGTTCTTCTACATTCAATCTCTGACACTTTACAAAGCAATAACTCACCTCCATGACATTTTCCAAAATTCAGTTATTCCTCTGCAAATGTCCTTTGCCTTGTAAACAATAAAATATTTCTCTTTGCCTCAATGTTCCTTACAAAATTTGCAGACCATATCCTTATGCATTAATCAAAGGACAATTTTTTTTCCAGCCTATATTATCACATGTTTACATGTAACAGCCTTGCCATTCTCACTATCTATGCACTCAGTCGACGTCTGGAAGCTATGCAGCACACCGAGGCATAGAGAAGCATTCCCGTTTACACCTATTCACCATTTACACATTACAAGGTATTGGAATTGCTCCATACCACTAGCCTCAGCATATTGTTTTTGGCGGGGCTTCTCAATGGCGAAAGTGGATTAATAATTACAAGACAATTAATTAATATTTAAACCTCCACTTTAGCTATAAAGTTGTTATTCCTATGAACCTTACTTTTTATGGCTTATTTTCCATTGGCATATGTTCTTTTCTAAATTCAAGGTAAATAAAATTATTTATAATTAGTTTATTTAACTAAATGAATTTAATTTAGAGATATAAAAAAAATAGGCATGGTTAAAATATTCAAAAATATTACTATTAATTGAACATAATAATATGGTATTAAAAAGATAAAATACTTTTCAATTTTTAACTTATTACTAATATTTATATTTTATATATTTTTTGCATTTTATATGTCATGTATATTTTATAAATGTTATGTTCAATGCATGTTTAATGCATTGAATGCAAATTGTGCAAGATGTGTTGGAGGCCTACTGGGTACACAAGCAGTCAATGCATAGTTAATTCATGAAAATATAGAATGCATTGATTGTGGATTGATTGATTTAATAGGCATTAGCCTACTAGCAAAGCTTGTAAAATTTGGATTTAATGACTAGATATTTACAAAACAAATTGTGGCATTCTATACGACTTATTTGCTTGAAGGAAAATGAATAGTAGACCCAGTTGAAAGAATAGAAAAAGATATAAATGATAATTTTTAAACAAAAAAATATATATTCTGAAGTGTTGTCTATAGAAACAAGGAATACTTCTAGTTATCAAGTATCACAAACACACAGCCAAGAGCCACACTTTTCTCTGCCTCAACACTCTTCACAGGATTTGCAACTCATATTTTAATGCATCAATCAACTAAAAAAATCCTCTTAAGTCTATATTCTTACACGTTTGCATGTAACACTCTTGGCATTCTTACTATCCATGCACTTGGTCGACGTCTGGAAGATATGCAGCACAGTGAAGCATAGACAAGCATTATCGTTTACATTTGTTCACCACTAACAAGCTACAAGGTATTTAGATTGCTTCATACCACTAGCCTCAGGATATTGTGTTTCTCAAGGCACTCTTCTATCTCATTTCATTTCCATATTGCATCACTTTAACGGTTTGATACCAAGATTTTTTCATGGCACTTTTCAATGATGTAAGTCGATTAGTTTTTGGAAGGAAATTAAAGCAAGCTCTTGTTCACTGTGGAAGCATTGAATGCATTGACTATTGTGATCCTAATAAAACATCAAGTCCTAATGTGAGATGCTAGATAAAAACTAATAATGCAACAAGAGGAAATAACAAGATAAAAGGGCACCTCAATGATTAGCCTAAGAAATAGATAACATGAAAGCAAGATAAACAAATTGATTGTTGTTTGTTATACCTTCTATGCTGCTCTTTCCTTGGTTGGCCCTTCATTTTGAAGAGTTGTGTGCTCCTTGGATAACAAACTATGCTGAATATGCAAAATGATATGCAAAGTGGATGAGGATGTGATGACTATGAGATGAGAGTTCAAATGGAAAATTGACAAGAGTTTGGTAGCAAAAGACTTGATCCCCAAAATGGGAGAAATGAGGGGGTATTTATAGGATAATTGGAATTCTCTAGAGAATTCAACGGTTGAGATTGATCCAACAAGATCAAGATGAAGGGCTATGGTGAGGTGAGGACTCACAAGCCCTCACATCTTGACATGTGGAATGTGAGATGTCTTAGGGTGGAATGATGTGGAAATGAGGTGGAAGAGAAGTACATGAGGTGGAAGAAGGACAAGTACCTTGGGGGATGAGAAGATTCCTTGGAGGAATAAAAGTGAATTAAAAATTTACAATGATTGGAAGAATCTAGTGGATAAGAGAGGGTCTCCAAAAAGCTGGAGATTTGTCACATGTGGGTGATGTGACAAGTCCAAGGATCTAGAAGCCCTTGAAAAATGTGAAGTGACAAGTCAAGGCTTCTAGAATCTTGCATGGGGATGGGGAAGACCTTGGAAAGACAAAAGTGAATTAAAAATTCACATGGGGAAGAGAGGAGTCTTGGGCAAATAAATGTGAATTAAAAATTCACATGGGGAAGAGAGTCTAGGCTAAAAAGGGTAAGTGGGAAGGTTGACCAGAAAAGGTAAGCCAAATGTGGCTAATGATTCTGATTAAGGTTGTGCAAACACAGGATTAGGATAATTAATGAGAGATTAGAGGCAAGTGGGAGATTATAGAGGATGTGACACTTAATCTTGATTAAGTGGTGCACATCATAATCATAGATTAATTAATTTAATCTGGATTAAAAGAGGGCTATGGAGAATGTGACAAGGAGAGAGAAAAAGAGGAATTAAAAATTGGTTTTTAATCCAAATAGGTTAAATGACTAAATTAAATAATTTGTCATAGGCAGGTTTACTATTGCATTTCTTGCATTTGATTTTCAAAAAGTCGCTTGGCCAATGAAATTGTATTGTTTGAGATACTTTTGTCTTTTTCCTATACTCAGAATTTAAGCACATATTTTTTGTGCATGAAAATTATAGTTTCTCTCTTTTTCTATTGGTTGGAGTATGTCGATTTTTCAATTTCATTTAAGTAAATTAGGAAAATAGGAGGACATTATACATTGTGGCAAATATTTAATTGGGGGAGGCAAATCGTGCAAGTTTTGGTGGCGGGCTGGTGGGTACTAAAGCAGTGAATACATGTTTGATGCATTAAATGCAAACTTCACATACTTAATTCATGAAATATAAGGCGAGTGTTGGTTTCTAATTATTCTTGTTTGTTTATTTTTTGTTGAGAAGTTAAGAACACATTTTTTGTACTTGAAAATTATGGTTTATCTCTTTTTCTATTGCTTGGAGTAGGTCGATTTTTCATTTTCGTTTAAGTAAATTAGGAAAATAGGGGGACATTATACATTGTGGGGAATATTTAATTGGGGGATGCAAATTGTGCAACTTTTGGTGGCGGGTTGATGGGTACTAAAGCAGTGAATGCATGTTTAATGCATTAAATGCAAACTTCGCATAGTTAATTCATGAAATATGAGACAAGTGTTGGTTTTTGCTTATTCTTGTATGTTTATTGTTTGTTGAGAAGCTTGTATGTTTTTTTCTCTCAATTGTCATCTTTGACGTTTGTTATTCTATGCAGTGCTTGAAAGAGGGAAGAGCCATAGGAACGATGTACTATTGGTCAGTGGCTTGGTTGTCTGTTTGTGATACTTGATAACTAGAAGTGTTGCTCGTTGTTACAGGAAGAACTGAATGGTTTAAACAAGGTCTTGTTGACTGTGAGTGCATTAGAAGCATTAACTATGTGTTTATTGCTTAAGTGGCCATCACTGTATCGAAAAAGCTTGCAAAGCAAATTATGCGAGATGTGTTGGAGGGCTGGTGGGTACACAAGTAATGAATGCATGGTTAGGTCATGAAATCTCAGGCTACTACTGGGTTTTATTTATGCTTATTCTCGTTTATTTATTGTTTGTTGAGGTGTTTGTTTGATACCAATTCTTTTTGCTGAGAATTTTCAATGATGTAAATAGACTAATACTTGAAAGGAAATTAATTAATTTTTAAACCTCCAGTCTAGCTATACCAATGGCAAAGGAGATAAATCATGGTTTCCAAACATGAAGAATATGTCCATAAATCTCAACTATATAATGTTCCTATATTTTCCTAATTTAGTTAAACTAAAATGAATAATAGACCTACTGCAAGAGAATCAAATTTAATTGGCCAAGTAAGTATTACAAATGAAAATGATAAAATTAAGAATTGAATGCAAACTATGTTAGCTTTACTGACATCATGCACTTCATGTGCCTTGCATTTTTCTTGGAAAGAATTTACTATTGCAATGAGAGCGGGCCACTATTGCAATTGTACGGTGTGCATTGGATATGGCACACTTGTCTTTCAATCTACAACTATTACATTAAATGTTATTTGGTCTACTATTCATTTTTGTTTAAATAAATTAGGAAAATAGGACATTATATATTTTGGCAAATATTTAATCACTAAATGCAAATTGCACAAGCTTTGACAGAGTGCTGGTTGTCACAAAATCAATGAGTGCATGATTAATGCATCAGGTCTATTATTGATTTTCATTTAAGAAAATTAGAAGACTAGAAAGACATTATGAATTTTGGAAAATATTTAGCCAATGAATTGCATATTAGATGATTGCATTTATGCATATTTCTTATTGCAAAAGTAACATGCTTTTGTGCAAAAAAGAGTTCCATGTTTATGAATTATATGACATATCATTCACTATGCCCATATGTCTATTTGGAAACTCAAATTCTTGAACCAATGTTCTCCTTCACTATTCAAACTCTTTCAATACATAGTTCTTGGACACATTGGAAGGTCATGTTTCTTAATGCACTTTTCGATGTTGTTTCTCTGCTAAAAATGTTTACTGCATTTCCTATATTTTGTTGCAAAGTGAATACTAATGCTTAGTGATTTAATTACAAAAAACTAAGCTATTGAGATAATTGCTAAAGAAAAACTCTATAGCTTCTCCAGTATTCAAGGGTCTTATAGACTTAGGGAACATGGAAGAGAGTAATCTAGAGCTAAAAATAGACAAGTTTGTCAACAAACAATAAACAAATGAAAACTGGCACAAATAAATTTGATTGCCTCTTTGGAATTCTATGCATCGACTATGCATTCACACCTTACGTACCCACAAGCCCACCTACAAATCTTGCACAATTTTTATTTAATAGACTATTGTTTTTTATCCACCAGACATACCATTTAATGCATTAAACATCTATTCACTGGTTCAGTGTCTACCACTTTGTTGCCAAAGCTAACACAATTTTGTATCTAGTGATTAAACATTTGCAAAACATATAATGTTGTGCTATTTTTGTAATAGATACTTTAACAAAGTTGAATAATAGACCTGCTCCAACCAATAGAAAAAGAGATATATTGTTTATTATCTTTGAATTGCAAATGAAACCATTGCAATAGTAACCTACTCCCTAACTTCAATTGTTTATGACTGCTTGAGTGGCAACTAGCTTATCAACATTTAGCTTGAAATTTTTTAATTAAATGTCTAAATGTTTGCAAGAAATTATCATATTTATCTATTTTTTTTGTAATTTTTTTCATAGGCTTCTATGCTTCTATGTTTCATGTTTATGAATAACATATAGTATGTCATGAGCTATGCTCATTTTTTGAATTTGTCTTTGTACCAGGAAGCATTGCTCGCGATTGGAAACAAACACAAACATCTATATTACTGCAAATATACTTGGTTTTTGAACAAGGAATTGAAAGGTCAGATTCTTGTATCATTCTTCCCTTTTGTTTGCAACGAATTTTAAGTCTTCCAATGTGCCAAAAAATTATTCCTTGGAAGAATTGTAAACAATAAGGGAGAAACTTGGTTCAAGAATCTGACTTGCCAAATAGACAAATGAGCATAGTGAATGGCATGCCATGTAATTCATAAACATGAAACTATTTTTTGTACAGAAGCAAGTTACAATTGCAACTATTCAATTCATTTTTGAGATTGTTGCTCAGTGAATCAAATTCTATTGTTTAATTTTTTTTTGTGTTTTTTTCTATAATTGTAATTTAAGGACAAATTTTCTATGCTTGAAAATTATGTTTTTTTCTCTTTTCCCATTGGTTGGAGTAGCACTATTATTCATTTTTGCTTAAGTAAATTAGTGAAATAGGGGGGCATTATATATACTAGAAAATATTTAATCTTGAAGCAGTCAATACATGTTTAATCCATTAAATGCAAATTGTTCGAGATGTGTTGGACACCTGGTGGGTATGAAAGTAGTAAATGCATAGTTACTTCATGAAATCTCAGGGAAATGCTAGGTTTTATTTATGCTAATTCTTGATTTCTTATCGTTTGTTGAAAAGCTTGTGTGTTTTTAGCTCTCCATGTTCTTCAGTCTAGGAACAATGCACTACTGGTGACTGGCTTGTCTGTTTGTTTATGATACTTTATAACTACAAGTTTTTCTTGCTATTACAAGGGCTAAGGGGACAAATGGGTGTAGTAAATGACATATACTATGTAACTAATAAACGTGAATTAGTTGAGGCCAAGGAGTAGGTGATTGTATGATTGCATTGGATATGGGACACCTGTCGATCAATCTATAACTATTGCACTAAATGACTTCACAATTGACAAGACCTTGTTCAAAGTATTTAGTTCTTTGTTTCTAAATTTTCATTTGCTTATTGTGTATAAATTCCAAAGGAAACAATTACACATATCCAACATTATGACCTTCGTCAAAAAAATCATTTCTGCACACATGAAATTGGTCAATATGTTTATTGTTGTAGGACCATAGTAGCATGGGGACATTTTCCCTCTGTTTGTAAGAAAAAGCAACAAAGCCAATGAAAAAGGACACAATAATTAATATAAACTTTATTGTAAGAGCTAACAATGTATTTAATAATAGATAACAAAGTCTTGGTAAGTTATAAGAATTGATTTGCAAAATCCTGTTCACAGGATTTGCAGATTCAACTAAATATTGTCACACATGTACATGTAACAGTTGTAATATTCTCACCATCGATGCAGCTGGTTCATCTGTACGATGTGCGTAGGGCATGAAAGCATACACAAGCATTCCCATTTTGGAATGGTTCCTTTGATTAACAACAACATACCATGTTTGTCATGTATAATGTCCCCCTATTCTCCTAATTTACTTAAAGAAAAATGAAAAATTGACCTACTCCAATGAATATAAAAAGAGATAAACCATAATTTTCAAGCATAAAAAAATATGTGCTTAAATCCTGACTATAGGAAAAATACAAAAAAAAATTAAACAATTCAATTTCATTGATCAAGCAACTATTTCTAAAGCAAATTCAGCAAATGCAATAGTAAACATGCCTACTGTATTCACTATGTTTTGTTAAAAAGTGAATGTTGTTGCTTATTGATTTATCCACATAAACTAAGTAACTAGGAAATTAGCTCAAAGAGAGCTCAATCAAGTATCAACTAAGTCTTTCATGTCTGAAATCTATCATTCACCTCTTTTTCTATTGCATGGAGTAGGTCTGCTACTCTTCTTTGTGTAAGCAGATAAGCGAAATAGAAACACATTATAAAATTTGTCAAATAAATTTGATTGCTCAATTTATTTTTCTGCAAATATTAATCTACTTACATCATTGAGAAGTTCCACCAAAAACAATAAGCTGAGTCTAATGGTATGGAGCAATCACAGTACCTTGTAATATGTTAATGGTGAACAAGTATAAACGAGAATGCTTCTCCATGCCTCACTATGTTGCATACCTTCTAGACATTGACTGAGTGCATAAATAGTGAGAATTGCAAATATGTTGCATGTAAACGTGTGAGAATATAGACTCCAAAAAAATTTGTCCTTTGATTGATGCATAAGAATATGAACTTCAAATTCTATGAAGAACGTTGAGGCAAAGAGAAGTGTTTTATTGTTTGGAAGGCAGAGGACATTTGCAAAAGAAAAATTGGTTTAGTACAAACATGAATAGTTTTTTAATTCACTGATTAAATATTTACAAAATATATAATGTCCTCCTATTTTCCTAATTTACTTTAACAAAAATGAATAATAGACTTACTCCAACCAATAGAAAAAGAGGTAAATTGTTTATTACTTGTCAATTGTAAATGAAACAATTGCAATAGTAACCTACTCATTGCTTTCAACTGCTCCATGTCATATATCATTCACTACACCCATATGTACAATTAGCCATTATAATAGCAAACGATACTAAACTCAATGCTCTCAACAAGGTCTTGTCAACTGTAGAGGCATTCAATGTATTAACTCCATATTGATTGCTTGGGTAGCCACTAGCCTATCAATAATATTTGCAAAATTTGTATTTAATTTCTGGATGTTTAAAAAAAACTATTACATTTGTCTATTTTTTTGCAAATTTTATTATATGTTTCTGTGTTTCATTTTTATGAATAACGTATTGTATGTTACTTTTGTCAACTGCGGGGGCCTATAATGCATTAACTATGTATTCATTGCTTGGGTAACCATTAGTCTATTACCAAACCTTGGAAAATTTGTATTTGATGTTTGAATGTTTCCAAAAATTTGTTGCATTGGTCTCTTTTTTAGGCAAATTTTATCATGCGCTTTTATGTTTCATGTTTATGAATAACATATTATATGTCATCGACTATGCTCATTTTTCTGATTTGTCCCTATCACAGGCACCATTGTTTCCAACTGGAGTCAGATGCACGAATCTATTTGACTATGAATATTTTTGGTTCTTAAACAGGAGACTAGAAGGCTAGATTCTTGTATCATTCTTCTGCTTTCTTTCCAACAAATTTTAAGCCTTTCAATGTGTCTAGAACTTATTCCTTGCAAGAATTGTGAACAATAAAGGAGAGGTCTAGTTTAAGAATCTTACTTACTGAATAGACAAATGAGTATAGTGAATGGCATACCATGTAATTCATAAACATGAAACCATTTTTTGCCCAAAAATAAGTTAGTTTTGCAATTAGAATTATGCATAATTGCAAATATGTAATTTTCAATCCATATGCCAATGTTTCACTATGACCACTGATTAGATTGTATAATTTGATTATATTTTCCTGTATTTGTTTTCCTATTCATTGCAATGGCTTTAATATTTATTTGCTTGCAAGAAAATTAACAAAATTGAAGCACATAATAAATTTTGAAAAATATTTGTAATGCATTACAAAGCACTAAATGCATACTTAATGCATTAAATACTATTTCTATGCAAGCATACTTGTTATATTTTCTGCTCACACAGTTTTGATTTAATTCTTTAATATTTGGCAAAATTTATTGTGTGCTCCTGTGTTTCATGTTTATTAATAGCATGCTCTATGTCATGGACTATGTTGATTTGTGTGAATTGTACCTATAACAGGAACCATTGGTCACAAGTAAAGTGTAGGACAAATATCTATATTATTGCAAATAGACTTGGTTCTTGAACAACAAGCTGCAAGGTCAAATTCTTGAATCATTATATTGCTTTGTTTTCAATCAAATTTAACTCTTCCAATGTATCTGAGAAATATGTATTGGAAGACTTGTGAACAATAAAGGAGAATGCTTGTTCAAGAATCTGACTTTCCAAAGAGACAGATGGGCATAGTGTATGACATGCCATGTAATTCATAAACATGAAACTATTTTTTTCTCTATGGCAAGTTGCTTTAAAGAAACATTATATACTGGTGCTAGTGACAGGGACCAATCCCAATATATAGTACAATGTTGTTGCTAGATAGAGAAAAACTCTTTTGCATCATTGAGCAAGGACTTGTTCACTATAGAGGCATACAATGCATCAACTCTGCATTCATTATTTGGATAGGCACTAGCGTATTAGAAAAACCTGTGAAATTTGGATTTAATGTCAAAATGTTTACAAAAATTTATTATGTTGGTCTATTTGGCTTACTTGCTTAGACAAAAATTACAGCCAAGTCATT